>SOPI01000166.1:250000-261249 GCA_021307395.1 Trypanosoma vivax | reverse complement strand
GTTTTCTTAATGTCGCAACTTGACTTCGGATGCCTTCTAAAGCCGCATTATTCCGACAGCTTTTAAGAGGCATACGCCTTAAGTTCTATTTTATTTTACTTTTTTCCCCGTCAGAAACAAAAGCACATGAAAGTTTACTTCTCTGCCGTAGCGCTCTTGGCGCTGGTGTTCCCTTCGCTGGTCTATGGGGGGAGCCCTTTGCAGTACGACAATGAGGTACATGAGATGTGCCAGTTCTACAGTGGATTGGCTCTGCTGCAGAATGAAGCTGATATTAAGAAAGACCTGCTGAAAAGTAACTGTGGCCAGCATTGTATCAAAGAAATTGCAATATCTGCACGATTGCTGTTAAGTGCGTTTCAGAGTTCCTACAAGGACTGGAAAAATTGCGGGGAATATTACAGTGGCTGTTGCTGTCTTGGAAATGACTATAAAAGCCGATGGAACGGCAAGTCACCACAATCACTTTGGGCTGATTGCTTTTTTCCAGAAGGTAGCCCAGGCGACAAATACAAAAAACGGTGTTTCAAACTTCATTTCAAGGTTCATCTCAGATGGTGCAAAGATAAACAAATGGTTAAGCGGTGTGAGGTTGACGCTTGAAAGGGGTAGCAAACGATGCCACTACACAAGTGACTATAATGGCTGGTCTACCGAAATTGGAACTTTTGGTGGCTTGTTTGACGTCGAATATGACCGTTACTATTACACCACAACGTTGAAGCTTACTCAGACTCAATATAACTTTGGCAACTTGCACACATTGCTGTGCATGCTTCGCTGTGCTGGTTATGTTTCAAAATTGACAATTGGCCACTGTGATGACAAATGTGGGGTGATAATGTCCAAGTCCCCGAAGCTCAGAATGTAGAGCCTGAGAGCCATGAAAACGTGGCAAATGGTGAGAGACACCGCGAGCCACAAGATGATCAAGCGAATGGCAGCGCTGGTTTAGCAGATGGGCGACACGGTACAAATGAGGAGGATGAGAAGCACACAAGCAACGCAACGCAGGCTTCGGTCGCGTCTGATGTCTATAGAAGTTTAAGGAGTTCTCAAAATTTGACATTTGAGGGTTCGTCTAACGAGACGAGTGCTGTCAAGAGAGGGGGCGATTTGAAGGAAACAGCAGCGACTTACACGCCTTCTATCGTCAGCGGTCTGCGGGGCACAAGCGCTACGACTTCTGTGGCTTTACTAATTGCCGGCTTTCTTTTTGAACTATTCCGCACGACTGCTTTAATTGAGTGAACGAAATGTTCATCGTGCTTGAAAGTGCTCAGGTGCCTGTTGTTGCTTTTGCGTCATTGAAGAGCAAAATGTAAGTGTTTTATAGATATTTGATGCAGCAGGCAAGTGTGACTCCTCATCGCACGCGGGCCGATGAAATAAATAAATATGTGCGGTTTCAATAACACATTTGTATTTTATTTTCATTTTTGATCACCTTTTGATAAATAAAATTATTGAAATTTGGAGCCAGTTTTTACACGACATCGGCTCACCACCAATCCTTGTTTTTTGGCAGGCAATAAAATGTGGGTGCTTTGGTTCACTACACGGCCACTCATTGAAAGTGTACGCCATGATATTGTTTAGGAGTGGTCGTTCAGCAGATTCTCTCTTTTTGTTTGTTTTATGCAGTGCTTGTGGGACAAAAGAAGGCGAAAGGAGCAGCTTTGACGGATTATTTTGTACAAATTCAGACGGAGAACGAAGTGGAAATTTCATTTTTTTGCTGCTTTAAGATTTGTCGCTTCATAATTGGTTTTTGCACGTGCCGCGTTTCAACTGACTGAAGAGTTTTATTTTTTGCGCGCACGGGGAAAAGGTCGTTTTTGCATGGTTTGAGGCGTTGAAATGCCTTCATCTTTTGTGATACTATCTCACCGCTTTAGTGAAAATCGGTGTAACCAACGAGTGGCCGAGACGGTCGAAACCTTTACTTGTTACAGAGCGCCATTAATCCAATGTGATTGTGCGGTGCTTTACGGTAAAGAATGTTAGCCTGTGTTGGAATAACCAAGGCACACCTGCTAATGGAAAAAAGGAGTTGATAAAAATATCATGACGCACTTCAACACCACTGTTCGTAATGCGTTCTGCGCTATATTGTTTTACAACGCAGTGCTGTCATTTCTAATTTTCCGTGGACTAAATATGTCTATGTATTTTTATTCTGTAAAGGCATCGAATTAGATCGTCCATATAAAATTTTTAAATGTGTTATAGCTTCGCTATACTCGTAATATGAAAATGAACTTTCCTATGTAGCCAAAGTGTCCCGGCGTGGTGCTGAGTTTAGTAATCTGTCTAGGAGGAAGCCAAGCGCCCGCACCATGCCCGGTCAGACAGGTATGGGGCGGGCAAGAGGCTGACGGCTCCAAGAGGGAAGTATGCAATACCACGGACGCCTTGGGGCGAATGAAATTGTTCGAATGCACCCCTGCACCGCGGGCGTGCTGTGTTAGATGCGCGGCGGCTCCCGCTGCTCATCAGCGGGGACGTTGAGCGCAATCCTGGTCCTCAGATGCGCCGGTCCCAGTGGAACTCTTGGATCCTTCACAGGCGAAGCGGGTTGCCCTGGAGAGGAAGCTTCATGAGGACATGGTTTTGTTTTGGTTCTTTCAGGAGACACACCTGCCTCGGCTGAGTGTGCCGCGCTAAAAATATGTGGATACCCAGCACGTGTGGCAGGCGAGGACGCCTCACGGGCCGGGGTATCGATTTTGTTAGAGAAGGAGTGGGTGTGGAGGCGGGCGTTCTAGAAAAGAAGGTTCCGGAGAGAGCGACAGTGACACTGAGGTTCTCAGCCAATGTGAGTCTAACGATCACATCGGCGTATTTCCCCAGGAAGGCAGACGTTTCCAGAGGGTCGCTGGACACCTTGCTGGGAGCACGCGGGTCATCGGTAGTAGGAGCGGACGTGAACTCACACCACGCGACGTGTGATCCCGTTGCGTCCGAGTGACGACAGGGAGAGTGCATAGTCGACTGGTGCGTGCAGAACGACCTGTCGATTGCCAATGCCGGATCGGCCAGCAGCAACAGCCGGGCACGGCCGCACTGTCGTCACCGGACATCACGTTGTGCAGAGATTGCGAGATATCTAACCGGAAGTCCACGCTGAGCCCGGACAGTGACCATTATTGGATCACGTTCGATGTATTCGCGGCACCAGCCTGGACGCGATTGCTCCCTCCAAACACCCCCGTGCACTGTACGCGTGGAACAAGGCGAGGTGGAATGATTTTAGAAAACTGAGTGACGAGTTCATATTCCGAAGAATGAAGAGGTCGGCCAAGGGTGTGGATGCCATGAATGAGGCGGTGACGAGAGGCATCCGGATGGCCGCAAAGAGGACGATTCCCAAGGGTAAGGTGTGGCGCCGCCGTTCTGGACGCCGGAGCTGACGAAGCTGGACAAGATGGTACAGGAGTGCAAGAATGAACGGAAGCGGGATGCGCTGATTCGCTGGCGGAGGAAGGTGCTTACTGACACGGCGCTAGGGTGATGGAAGGAGAATGTAGCAAAGCTGTCGGTACGGATTCGGCGAGCTGGAACCTGGTGAAGTCGATATACGCGCCGCGGCCGCTGACGTCGCTATTGCTGGCGGTGGACGGCCATCCGCTGACCAAGCGCCAGCAGGCGCAAGCATTGGCCCAAATGTACATGGCCAGGTCAACGAAGGCACAACATGCACCTGAAATGAAAATGCCCAGCACCAGGCGATGCACATCCAACCCATCACCGAGGCAGAGCTGGACGTTGCGCTGCGTGAGTTGTTTTCCGGCACGGCGCCGGGCACCGATGAGATCCACTGTGAGGAGTTGAAAGCAGCTAGGGAGGGCGTCAAGGAGGCACATGCTGTGACTGTTCAACTGCAGCTTGCGTACGGGGCAGGTGCCAGCCAAGTGGAGGCAAGGGATCATAGTCCCGCTGCTGAAGCCGAACAAGCCAGCGAACAGTATGGCGTCCTTTCGGCCGGTGACGCTTACGAGCACGCTGTGCAAGCTAATGGAACGCGTTGTGGCGCGCCGCGTTAGGGATTGCATTGAGGACAAAGTACAGCCACAGCAGGCAGGATTCAGACCGGTGCGATCGACGCTGGATACGCTCATGCAGGTGACAAGTGCTGTGCGGCGAAGGAAGGATGGTGAGAAGACGGCGCCTGTGTTCATTGACTATGCGCGCACCTTCGATTCCGTGGATGACGGCTGCATTGTAAAGGAGCTTCTCTCCTTTGGTGTTGAGGGCCATCTGGTGGCATGGATGGCGCGTTTTCTGAAGGGACGCACGGCGGAGATGCGGGTCAACAGCGTGTTGCTGGACGATGTCAGCCTCACCTGTGGTGTCCCTCAAGGCTCGGTGCTGGGACCTCTTCTGTTCATTGTCACGGTTGATTCGCTGAGCTGGCGGCTCAACTGCTTCCCTCGTCCGCAGAATGATTTCTTTGCGGACGACCTCGCCATAGTGTGCACGAGCGCTGATCTGCGAGAAATCCAACGAACCGTCCAGCGGGGATTGGACTGCATCACGAATGGTAGGCAGAGGGCTACATGGAGGTGTCGGCGGAGAAGACTGAGTACACGGCATTCGGTGCGCGGGAAACGAACCTTTTGAGACTGAATGTAGGAGAGACTGCACTAAAGGAGGCGCACACGCCGAAGTTGCTTGGTCTCACCATGCAGCCGCGCAAGGGGCTGAGCGCGCATGGCTTGCGCATGAAGGCAGAGGCCAACACGCGTCTTTTGCAGCCCAGACAAGTGGCGTCGCCTGAGCGGGGTCCGGATAGGGAACAGCTGCGCGCATTTTACCTTGCATTGGTGCAAAACAAGATGTGCTACGGCGTCGCGTCGTGGTGTTTCGATACATCGCTGTCGGATCGCGAGCATGTGGAGAGGGTTCAGGCACAGGCGGCACACATAGCTGCAGGTATTTCTAAGGCTGCCAATCGGGAGTATGCCCTGCGCGAAGTGCGGGCCGCGGTTGCGGCCGACCGACGAGGTGGCACACAGGAGAGCGTTAGAATATTACCTCATATTAAAGGCCAAAGGCTCGACGCACGCGAAAGTGGTGGACAGCATCTTCCCGCCAGAGCACCCAATCCACGTAAGGCTTGTGAAGGTGCACAGCTTGTACAGCATCATAGACAGTCCCGAAAAAACACACGACGCGAAGGTGTTGCAAAGCGCCAGGCGTGTTTACTTCAACATCACCACGCCGGGTGGCCTCAAGGCGGATGCACCAGAGAAGGACAAGAAGGTGCACACTATGCGGCGCGTGCAGCGGTTCAGTGACTTTGACTATCAGGTGTGGACAGGCGGGTCGGTGGTGCTGGATGTCTCGTCATGCGCTGGAGCGCTGGTGTACCCGAAGGAGGGTCGGCGTGAGAAGGCGGTGCTGGAGCTGGGTCGCTTGCCTGCAGCTATCGCGCGGAGTGTGTGGCGATGGAAGCAGGCTTGAAGAGGCTCGTGGATGTCATTGAGCTGAGTAAGACACACAGGACGCGGGTGGTGGCATTCACAGACTCGCTGTCGCTGCTGATGCCGTCGAACGCTGGTCCTGCAGAAGTGGAGGACGCGATACTGAGGCGCATTTGGGACCTCACGCTGCACATTGTGCGGCTCCCCGTGTCCTTCAACTTCCAGTTCGTGTTCTTGCACTGTGGGGTGCCACGCAACAAGGCGGCAGACAAGGCAGCCGAGCAAGGAAACGAAAAGCCGAAGTCTTATTCGCCGTGGATCACTGACATCGCCGCTGGTGTGGAGAGACAGGTGCGGAACGCGATGTACAGGGCCTTTGAGGAGGGTAGGATGACACGCACGCATTGCACTGTGCTACTCGATCACGTTCGGCCAGCTGCAAAGCACTCCAAGGTAGATCGCCTTGGTGATTCGTTATTGGCGCAGTTGATAACCTGCATATCGAAGCAGTTTGGGTGGCTGCACAGAATGCTCGCACGTAAGACGGACCAGCTTGAGTGCAGAGGCTGCGTTATGCTGGGCGATGGACGCGATGCAATAGAGGAACACCCATTGGCAGAATCAGTGGCGGACAGCGCAAGCGCACCTACCAGTTCGATAGCGACTAAGCAAGGCGACCCGATTATCTTCCCGTTGTGCAACATGGTGCGTTCGCGTCGGTAGGCAGGTGTTGTGCACCTAGCAAAGATTCGTCGTCTGGAAATGGATTGTGCATTGGGACTGACCAAGAAAGCTAGGCGTGCAACACTGACGTACAAGAATGGATAGGCATGTCACGTGTGCGGGGAGGACTTTGAGCGGCAGGCGCTACTCGTGGAGCACATGGCAACGCACCCTCTGGATGTAGCCCTGACTGTCGAGAAACGTCCAAAAAGGAACGAGGAAGGAGACACGCCCGACGACGGCGACGCGTTCAGGTGCCGCTGGCGTGCAAAGAAGTACGCCGCACACGCATGGCTGCGGAAGCACATGTTACAGAAGCACCCGGAGAAGCAGCTATTGATTGGCTCCACAGAGGTTCAGGATGCACTCGACAGCGACGGCAAGGCAGGGCAGGAGGAACAGGAGAAAAAGGAATTTGCATGCCAGCAGTGCCATCGCGTCCTCAAGAGCAAGACGTGGCTCACCATGCACAAATGCGAAGCACCCTCTATCATAAATTCGGAAGACTCGAACGTGGAGGAGCAGCCAGTCACAGTGGCGTGTCCCATTTGTAGCAAGGAGTGCCACTATAGATGGCTGCTGCAGCATACGCTGACGAATCACCCGGGCCACGACGAGTCGTTGCGTCCTCAGCCACGCATGAAGCACAAGCGAAAGGAAACGGGAACAGTGGCCCAGACACAGGTCGAGGGGAATGTGTCATTGGGGTCTCCAGGGAATGGGGACGTGGACGTGGAGAGGCCGCGGAAACGTCCCAGAGTGGGTCGCCACACTGAAGAGGAAGAAGGGAGAGATTATGTGTGTGGCAGATGCGGCAGCGCGTACAAACAGTGGTACTCGCTGGTTTGGCACACACGCACGCATCACAAAAACGCTACAACAGTGAAGCGGAAGGTGAAGGACGGCACGGTAGCGGTGACACCCTCCTGCAACGATCGCTCCAGTGCCAACACTGCTCAATGAAGTGTGCGCTTGAACAGTACCTCACAATGTACCTCCAGGCGAAGCATGGCCAACCGAGAAGCGAGACTGAGCACGACTCGCTGAAGGTCGAGTGAAAGGAGTCTACAGCGCACCTCGTGGAGTGCCCAAGCTTGCGAGAGCTAAGGATGAAGCACGAACTGGAAACCCTGAAGGACGGGGAGTTGTTCTTCAGTGCTCAACTGGCCAGCTTCTTGAAGGAACTCTTCAAGCTAGAGAGCCCATCCGAACACACAGCCGATGAACCAAAATTGAGACCTGCTCGAGCCGTAAAGAGGCATCGCGCGCCCACGGAGCTGGATACCACCTACTCCCCCTCTGCGGCAGCGAAGCCGATTAGGGTGTGCAGTGCAAGAGCCAGGCGAAAGCGTGACCGGGAGGCTGACTCGTCAGCCAAGGCAATCTGCTTCAATGTTCTGCGGGGCGAATTGGGGATGAGATCTGGGTTGCGTTCAACGTCCCCTGCTGGTTTGTGGAGTCAGGGGAGCGGCCGCGAATCTAGCGAGGCAGGCGCAGATAAAAAGCACAATTAAAAAAAGAAAATTATATATTTTAAATTTGAAAATGTGAAAGCAACTATATGCTAAAAGCTAAAATTTTTTTTATATCTTTTTTTCTTGCTTCTTTTTCCCAGTAATTTTTTTTCATTTATTTCTGTTTCGTTTTTTCTTCTGCCAATTCTGCGTGTTTTTGAAATTTTGCTGCCTTTTTTCATTTTCCGACGAATTTCGTTCGCTCTTTTTTTGTTTGCCCTCTCTCATTTTCTTTTCTTTCTTCGCGCTTGCCTCATTTTGTTAATCCTTAATCCTCTTTTTTCTCTTTCTCTTTATTTTTTTATTTCTGTTCTTCTGATTTTTGTCGATTTATTTTTTTCTTTTTTCCTCATTTCTTTTTTACCTATACCACTTGGCCCTTTCGCCGCGCTTTTCAATGGATCGCTAAAAATAAATTTTGGACAATTTAAATTTCATGCAAATGAAAGCCCCACAAAAGCAACATGCAGTGTTGTTCTTTTTTGTTTTCTTTGTCCCCCCGGCACTGTTCCTCCTCCCCGCTGCTTTTTATTTCCGCACGTGACTCCCTTCCTTGGCAAGTGCTCTCTTTCTGGCTCCCCTTTCTGTTTCCCTTTAGTTCCTGCCGTCTCTACCTTCTTCCTTTCAATGATCCTGGCTTGTGCACTTCCCATCTCGTGTTCGAGGTACTTTGCTCACTTTTCTCCTTTCTGTTTGGCTTTCTGCTCCCGTCGCGCCTATGTCATGTTCACTTCGTACGTTCCGTTAATTCGTTTGTCAGTCTCCTTCTGTCTGCAATGTATGGCTCCCCTTGTTTTCTCGAGACACTGGTGCCAAGGTTCTTTCTCTCTTCCTCTTTCTGACTCTTTTTCCTTTCCCCGCTCCTCGTCGCAAAACAACCGTAGCCGTTCGCAAACTGTCTGTCCGTCTGTGCTTTGTCGAACGCCTTCCATTTGATGTTGTTTATTTTTCTTTGTTTTCGGCGCGTGTTTTTGTCTGCTGTCCTCGCAGTGTGTCTGTGCGTGTTGTTGCGTGTTTCACTTTCCGGTGCGTGCTTTCATCTCCTCGCCGGTTGCCTCACTTGTTTGTATGCGTGTCTGTTCTATTGTTGTGCTGTTTTGGCACTGGCAAAAACGTTGTCAGCTGGCTATCTTTGCGCTGCGGCTTGTGTGCCTCCTGTGTTGTTGTCGCCTTCTTCCCACGCTTGGTATTTCTCGTCCTTTCGCGGGCTTGTTTGTTTTCGGTTCCGCGTGGGTACTGCTGATCGACACTTCTGCGGCAGTCCCTGTGCGTGGCTGCGTTGTCTCGTTGCTCGGGACTGTTGACCTCATGTGCTTGCGTTTGGTGGCTCCAAAGGCCTTCTTCTTTCCACTTTCGTCGGGTTCGGCGCAACCAATGTGTCCGCTTTGTTGGTGTTTCGCATGGACTTTTCTCCCTGTTCTTCTGTCTGTTTGGCCTTTGTGTTTTTCTTCTGTGTGTCAGGTGCTGCCTTCTCTCCCCTTCGGTATGGTTGCCAACTCTTTTGTTTTTCGAGACCTCTTGTTTCTGTTGCTGTGTTTCTGTGTCGTGCTTTTTTCTTTTCTTGTTCTGGTTGGGCGATGTTGTTCCAGTCATGCCTCTCTTTCGTTGTTTCACCTGTCGTTTTGTGCGCGTCGAAAGTGTTTGATCTGTCTTTCTGTCCGTGCGTTTGTCCGCGGCGCGCGTGCGCTGTGCGCGAACCTTTTCTTGTTTTAATCCCTTCCTTCCGTGCACGAGTGTCGCGCTGCGTGCCTGCCAATGTGCGTCTTTATCTTGGGTAATTTCTTAATCTGCCTTGTGTGTGGGCGTTCGCATGGGTTTTGCTTGTTCTGCTTGTGTCAAGGCTTCCGGTACTGCTTTCGTCCCTTTTTGTGTTTTTTCTTGCGACGTGTATCTCCATTCAGCAACCTGTTCTCTTGTTGTGTGTTTCTGGCAAGTGGCGTGCCTTGTTGTTCCCCTTTCTGTCCCTTCTTTGGTGGCAGCTGTCCTCGTGCGTTGTTCGTCTAGCTCTCTGCGTTGTTGTTGTCACGCCACGCGGGTCGGCACATGCTTGTTTTGTTTTTTGTCCTGGTCCCTCAGCGTGGACCACTCAACCATGCTTTTCCTTGCTTCCTGGCCACTTTCCACGGCAACTTTTCTGTTGTTTCTTTTCTTTTGCCGCTCTTTGCGCTGTCCTTGTTTCTCTTTCGCCGGTGCGCGGATGCGCGCTTTTCCAAGACATTGTACTCCCGATTCCGCCTCTGTGCATGGCCCGCGCTGCCGTTCTTTTGGCTCTGCTGTCCCTTGGTTGTCTTCTCCTTTGTGTCTTCTTGTCTGTGTGCGCGTCCTGCGGCTTTGTGTGCGAATTGCGCGTGATGGCAGCGCAGCCTTTCGATGTGTTCAATGTCCTTGTGTTGCTTGGCTTCTCCGCACTTTTGCTGCGTGGCTGAGTGTTTCTCTTTTTGTGTTTCCGACTTGCACTGTCTGCGCGCTGTGTCCTGTGCGCGGTGTTGTTGTGTTGTTTTTTTCTTTTTTCTTTCTGTTGGGCGCGGCAAGCTTTGGATGTCACAGAACGCAGTTGCTTCTTTTTCGGGGGTGTGTCGGTGCTGTTTTATTCTGACGATTGTTACGCGCTTTCTTTTCCTCGTCATTTGTCTGACCTGAGCTCGCGTGTGTGTTGTGTCCTTTTCTTGTGCCTTGTTTTGCCTTTGTGCGTTGCTCTGTGTTTTTCCTAGTTGCGTTGTGTTTAGTTCTGGTTTCGCGTGCTGTGTTTTGTTTGCGGTTGTCCCGGCCTCTCTTTTGGTGAGTTTTTCCACGAGCAGCAATGCTTTGCGTGCTGTCTGCCGTCGTGCTTTCTTGTCCGACCTCCGTGTTGGTTCCTCTTTCCGGTGCTTCACCTTCCTTGTTTCATTCCGCAGTTCCCTTTGTTCCGTGGTGTCCTTCCATGCCTTCACACTCACTTCCCCTTGTATTCGCGCTTTTCCCTCCAGTCTCTGTGCTTGTTCGGTGTGTGTTGCGTGTTTGTGCGTCTACTTTTTCTTTTGCCTGCGTCCTCTTCGCTGTGTGCTTGCTTGTTCGTGTCGCCTGTCGTTGGCTCGCTTTTTTTCATGTGCTTAAGGGCTTCTTTGCTGCCTCGCATTCGGCCTCTTACCCTGTGCTTCGTGTCCCTGCGGGTGTCCAGTGACCTTCCTATCCTGGCCTTATTTGCCTCTCGTGCACGGAAGCTTGCCTTCCGTGTTTCTTTTCTTTCCGCTGCCTGTTGGCCCGGATTGTGTTCTCTTGCCGGTCTCCCAATCTGTTGGTGCTTTATTGCCCTTCCTTTTTTCTATCTTGCGCGCCAAGGTTTCTCGAGGCCGGCTGCGGTGCCGCGTTTCTTTGTTCCCTCATTCGGGCCCAACGCTGTCGTTGTTCGGCGCCGTCTGTTCTTTCGAACACTCCTTTTTTCCCTTGCTGCTCTCTTTTCCTTCCTTGCGCGTGAAGCGCGTTGCGCTTTCTGCGTTTGCTTGTTTTGCTTCTCTTCTTTCCCGTTGTTTTCCGGTGCTTGTGCGTGTTGCTTGTGTGCGCACCCCCGTGCTGGCCGCTCTTCGTCGTTTACTGCTGAGGATAGCTC
>SOPI01000166.1:0-245000 GCA_021307395.1 Trypanosoma vivax | reverse complement strand
GCGGCTGGAAAAGCGACTTCGAACCCGCAAAAGGTAAAAAATTATGGCTGCTTTTTGCACGTGGAGTTGCCGAACCTCTTGCCGTTCAGCCCGCGCAATTTGCTGCCGTCGCTTGTAGGAAACTTAAATGCAACAACAAAAATTACGAGCTGCCTCGCCGGCGATCAGCCACCCCGCGCACTATCCCAGGTGCAGTTGCGATCCCCTACTGCCACGGCAAAGTCAAAGCGCGCGCCCGTTCGCGCGGCTGTTTGGCAGCGCGTCGCGACGCTTGCGAATGTGGTTTGTTGCTTCCCATCGCCTTGTAGCCATTTGTTCGTCAGTTTGCGCACTCATTCATTTTCGACCACTTCAGGCGCTTTCATGGAGGTTACGAATGCACCGAGCAAGTTTAATAAGACACCCGGACGACATGTGCACAATGCGACCTGCACTCGCCCCACATTATGAGACGGTTCTTGTTTTCCCGCCCTGGCGTCGCGGCAAAGTTTTTTGTGTTTAATTAACCGTACACTAGCCATCGGCAACTACGTGAAATACTGTGACATTGCGCACGAATATGCTTTTTTCGGACGGTGAATAGGTTCAGAGATATGGGAATCCATGTTTTTCACTTTATACTTTTGTGGATGCGTGCGACACATAATTTTACTTTACATTTTTATCCCGTTAATAATGTCCGGTGTTTATATCAGCTGCATACCGCCATCTTAATCTACCCTTCCTTGAGACCGGGTGCCCTTTCCACCCGTGCCTGCGGACATCTGAGACTAACGCGCATTTGAGTAATGTGAAGAGTGTGCGCCATGATGCACTCGCCAAAGTGAGTTGACACCATGCACCTCGTTAGTGCGTTGCGGCGTGTTTGTCAACCAACCACTGTTGCTGCTATTAGCTTCCCTACATTTCACATTGAATCAAAAAACCACATACAACATTTCTCGACCTGTTTCCTTTCTCTCCTATTTTGATATTGCAATAAGGCACATACATCTCGTCGCGATGTTTTTTCTCGAGAGTTTATTATGCTTCCCATCAGAAACATCCGAAACAACATCACAGAAGTGATTATTTCCTATACTTGCGCCAGGTAGTAGATTCTCTTTCACATTCTACGCATCCAGTGGTCGTGAGCTGTCTTCCAAGCAACCAAATGCATAAGAATAAATGGCAACGGAAAGCAATAGAAGCGACAAAAATGCAGTTTGATAATTGGTGGCGAAGCGAGAGGAGCAAACGCGTCCATAAGTAAAAAAGCACCATGTATACTTTCATTACAACTTCACTATCGTGGCAAACGAAAAATGAAGATAAGGCAAATACCATACCAGATCAACGGACGGGCAAATATGTGAGCGCTCAAATAGGGAGCCTGTAATGTCGTCACCTATTTTGTTCGTTCGTTTAATATCTTCAGTAACTGTTGCAATTTACTCATGCATCAGAGACAGGCACATGCTGACTAAACTTTTCAAGCGCATCGCAGCCTGTGCATGAGAGGTGCCTTCCTTTTCCCTAGAAACTTGCTAAGGTTGAGAGCCATTCAATGAAAGACTCCTTTTAGAAATGGCAATGAATGTATTTAAAATGCGTCGTTGGCGGACCTGAAAACGCTATATCTTTTAATCTCATTTGTTGATGACTTCATATTTGTACCCGTAATGTTTACTACTTTGTGCATTGTTTCGAATATTACCTCGTGTCGGTTCTTCGTTGTCTGCACATATAACGGCGAAGAACATTTATTATTATTATTAAGAGGTGGCGGATGTACAATCAAAAGAGTGCAAAGCACCTGCAGATCCGTGCATCAAGTAAAAATAAATACGCCATTCGCTATCTAACAGAAAGCGAAAAAAAGCATATGCTCAAGCCATGGAATATTAGTTTTTGCCATTGGGTTCGAACTCACCTAGACTCGGCGCTCGGTGTTTTTTGGGTATTAAAATAAACCTTCACCAGTAATGACAACAATTATTCTTATTCTCATAGACAGCCCCATTCTTGTCTATGCGTTTATTTATTTTAGTATTATTTGTATCTTTCCTTTTTGCATTTGTTACTTACTTATTTGTTCTACTATTTGTGTGAAAAGGTTCTAGTACTTTCCTGAATTTGTTATTATTATTTTGTGCCAGCGTGTTTGGCTGGAGGCCTTCAATTGTGAGAATCTCAGCAATACACAAAGAACCTTTCATTGGCACTAGCCCGCCGTTAGTATTCCTGAGCCCATCGATTGAACGCATTTTTCAGTGATGTAAACTTTCCCTTTACCGACATGTTACCAGAGTAATTTTATAAGCGCAACGTTAGCCGACAGGGCATGGTGCCTTTTTGGTGTTTTTACTGACCTCCTCTTGCTTTACACCAGAAGACACCAGCTGCTTTACAGCGGAACGAGCAGCTGGTCAGGGCTGTTTCCGCTGCAGTACGTTCACATACATTGTGACTGGACATTGAGCGCGATTGCGCCTGCTTAGTGGTACCTTCACTTGAATACTAACGATGACGTGCACACTCTCCGTTGTTCTTTCTATACAACCATTTTCTCTCCACACTGTCTTGTGCCAGCCAACCTGCGCGGTGACTTGCACATGCCGCTTTGCAGTTGCGTGTATTTTGCTGTCTTGGGAATGCACACCGCCTGTGAAAACGGAAGCGGTTGTGAGAATTCAATTAGTGTTGGACAGCGAAAGAGGCCATCCGAAAGAAAAGTCACGAGGCCAGTTTTGTCATCTCGACACGTTTCCACTTACATAGTTACACGTTGAACTCTTCGAATAATCTACGTCACGAATGACCAAGTACGATCGGCGTGTCTTTGTCCGGCTCACAGTTCGGTCTTGATTCCCCTTCCTCGGGAAGTGTGTCACTAGTAAGTGACTACATGGTGCTTCGAGACGTTACGTTTTTCGCAGCTAAAACGCGCGAGCTTGTCAGCAACACCTCGCTCCTAGCGTAAAGCATCACGTGTCTTGTAAAATTATTGCTTTCGACTTATGGGTGCCCACTTTGAAGGTGGAGATCGTATCGACGTTTATGATGCTTGTGTCTCGGCCACGTGGGATCACTGTCTTGAACGAGGATTCGGTGCGTAGCCGAGTGCGCTGTGAACGTCACACCATATTTGCGTGGTGGCACGTGTGCCCTGACCACAGGTGAAAGCGTTTCTATTGTACGGTTCTGCTGCCGAGAGCGCAGCCGATGGTGCATTCGACTTCATATGTGCCTTTACTCCCTGCGCGATATTGAACACTCATTGCTTTCGCGCACCCACGCGCTGTTGGTGGAACGGTTCAGCCGAGCAGTAAGCACTGCCGGCAACCTATCAAACATCTACCGCATGGCCAGTTGGTTGCTGCGGCTGCATGCTTATGCATCCGAGTGCCAGCCAGCCTGGAGGAGCTCCTCGCAGCTTGTTTTGCCCATACCCAGAGGCATTATGTCTCGCAGAGTTCGGGTGGACGCGAGGATTTCCAAATGTTCTCTTCTGCGAGTTTGAATGTGGTCGGGAAGAAAGCGAATTCGGGCGGGGCAGCGAAGGGTGCGAACGCTGTGCTTATCGCAGCACCGGCTTCTCCGACCCGAATGGTGCGGAGCTGTACAGCGCGCAAAAAAGCACGATGTAAGGGAAGGTGGCAGGATATTTGGTGACGCGTTTGCGCGACACGACGCGACCCAGGCAAACATTGTTGTCGTGAGCACATTGCTGGGCATTTCTCAGATTTCAGTCAGTTGCTTTCTCAGTGCTGTGCTGCAGGTGCGGCGCAACGTGCCTAAGGTGCCGAAGGCGCGGTGATTGGTAACGCGCCGTTCTTGCGAGCGGGTGTCCGGCGTCGCGGAAGTGGAGCGGTGGGTGAGCGAGTGAGCTACGACGCACAGCGGCTGAGTGGCGCTCTGTTTGAGGCCCGGTGCTGCGGAACGCGAGCTGGCACGAGTGACCGATCTTAGGCGACTGCTGCAGAAACCTTTCGGCGCCACTCAACGCGCTGCGAGCAGAGAGCGGTGCCGTGCTCGCCACGCGAATGTGCGCTGGCACGCTTCTCGATGCCGGCGAAGTGTCGCGGTGGTTGGAAGCACGGGCGAGTGTGGTCGATAGCCACGTGGTTCCTGTGGTTGGTGACGCTCTGTAAGTGGTGGTACATGTGGCAGCGGCAGCGCGTGTGGAGCGCAGAACATTGGCGGGAACGAATAGCACCGTTGCTAGGACGGTGAGTCACGCGATTTGCGAGCTGCGCCTCATACGCCTTCCGGTGGCGCGTGGTGATTGCTTGGTGATGCGGCTGATACGTTGCAGCACGCGGTGCATTATTTCATGTGAATCCGCGTGGACCTGACGCTACCCGTGCGTGCGGAAGTGCGAGCTGGTGAGCGACACGACTGAGTGATGCGTGATGTCGTGACATGTTTGGCACACGACTTGTTGCACGAGCAGATTGTCAAACCGAGAAACGTCCGATTTGTGCGCGAGGTATCAGCATGGACCGCATTTCCCCAGCCCGCCATTGTCGCCGCTCGCAGTTGGACTCGCCTGCCCCTGCCAACACAGTTGGGTGCTGCTGGCGCGCTGCCGCTGTTGAGGAATCCGAACGGCACTGGTGTGCCGCAGAGTAACAACAATGGCACCGGTGTTAGGAAGTGCGAAATTATTGTGCTGCTTTGTGGAAGACAGCGCTGTGTTTCAGCTGAGTGCGCGCGCTAGCGGAGGTGACGGTAAGGAGCGCGCGCGAGACGGGCTGCTACTGAGCGTGTTGCGTTGCATTTGGTGATGTGGTGCCCTGGCCTTTCTCTTGCGCGCCAAGCCCTGTGCCTCGCTCCCTCACACCGTCTCATTTGCGCCTATGCGACTTGCCGCTTGTGCCGTGTTGTATTTCTGCGACACACTGCCCATGCACGCCGTCGAGGTGCGAGTGTTCTGATTCGTGAGTGCCCCCCGTTGCCTCCTCCCTTCCTTCTGCCGCCACGCGTATGACCACGCGCGCACATGTATCTACCATCTGCTGTTTCACCTGCCGCCGTGTGGCAGTGCGAGTGCCAGTGAGGCGAGGCGTTGCTGGCTGCGCGGTTCCGCGAGTCGGTTTAATGAAGTGCCTCATCTACCTTAGCCTGAGAGCGGCGTGCGGTTTTGGTGTGTGTGTGTGGATGGTCGTGCTTTTTTGCTTCGCGGTGCTCGTGTGTGGAATGCGCCTAGCAACCAAGCACGTTGGTGCACAAGTGAATGGACGCTCATTGAGGCGCACATTACCTCTTGATGGCAGTGAGGCAACCGGAGGCGCACAACACGCAATAAACAGAAGCAAAGTGAAATGAGGCACGAGCACTCCTTTCTGCTATGAAGCATGCAAAGGGCATCAAAACATTGTTGCGAGTGAAGCAGTGCACACAGCTGGCAAAAAGCATCGCAGTGGCACAACGACACAGGCACGTCTTGTTTGTAAGTGATGTGTGGTGCTGAGCCGGCGGTGCCACTACTGATGGAGGCGTGTTTGCGCATCACTTCGCTTACTTCCTTGTGCCGTTTCCCCAACGTGCAGCACTCCACGCTGCTGTTGGCTTCGCGCAATGCATCAGTGGGAGCGAGGAGGCGTGCTGGCATTATGTCTATTCGCCGCGTGTTTACCCGTGGTGACAGAACAGTTCTCCGTGGATGTTGACGGGGAGGTGATGGGTTTGAAGCAGAAAGAAGTCGCATTACTTGCGCCATTCAGCTAGCGGTGTGTGCGCAGGAAACGCTGACGCTGTGAAGTGACGTGTGCGCGACAGCAGCGCCACGCAGAATGTCGCTTGGAGCGTCACACCGCTTGGTGAAATCCCTGCTCCGTGCATTGTCGGTCGCATACCTGCTGGAGTGTGCTTGCTTGCTGCTGCTGCGACCCACACGCGGTTTGGAACTTCTGCAGAGTTGTGGCGAATGCTGCTGTTACCGCTACCATTTTCTGTTGCGTGCCTGTTCGTGTTGGATGGCCTCGCTTCTCGCTCACGCGACGAATCAGCAGGGAAGCCCGCTGATGACGCGAAGGCTGAGGGACCACACTACGCCACGCCGTGGCCATCGCACTCCCCGTCCAGCTGCGTGGCCGAGGGCGGTATGAGGAAGCGCAGATAACTGAGGTGGCACACAAGGCACGCTGCTTGCGTGTCGTGGGAGCAGTCGCGCGCGTAGTGGAGCATGGCCAATGCGGTGCACACTCAAAGGAGGTGCTGTGCTGTGTCACTGCGCTGAAGGAGCTTGTCTTGCCGCATGGCTGTTCAGACCACTGAGCCGCGTGTCGAGCGGTAGCACACTTTGCGGTGGCATTGCGGAGAGCGACTGGGCTCGAAGCGACAGTGGTTGCAGCAGCGCCTGTGGCTGTGTGCTGTTGGGCGCTTGTTCCGTTGCTCGCGGTGTTCTTGTGACGGCGTGAGTGCGCTTGCACGGTAGGCGGATGCGCGCGTGTGGAGGAGTGCCTGCGTTGATAACTGCGTTGTGTGCGTTGTGGCGCGAGTGCGTGCGGTGTCTGCTACTGAGCTTGTTTTCACCCTTCGTGGCTTGCCGCCGG
The DNA here is from genome assembly GCA_021307395.1 of Trypanosoma vivax. NCBI lineage: Eukaryota > Euglenozoa > Kinetoplastea > Trypanosomatida > Trypanosomatidae > Trypanosoma > Trypanosoma vivax. The sequence goes on along the minus strand of SOPI01000166.1, from coordinate 238,461 downwards.
TTTCTAGGATGAGTCGCAGACGCAGCGAAGAGGAGGTGGTGCGATCAACGTTCCCCGTGCTCAGCTGCTGCACTGCGATGCGCGTGTCCCATAGCGGGGCCACCGCGCGGCACGAGGGCAGGTGCCACCTCCACAAGAGGCAAGTGAATGAGTGTGGCTGTGCGTGCCTGCGCACCTTGTGAGTTTGATGTCGCTGTTCCCTTGAGCTGCTTCGAGCCATCGCCTTGTGCGTGGCAGTGTGGTGCAGCGCGCGTGAGGCCTGCGTGCGCCCGTTGCGTGGGACATCTGGTGGCTTCTGCAGTGCGGTTGTTGTGCGAAGTACTTGTTGCGACACGCGGTGCATTGCACAGGTCAGGTTCGATTGCCGTTCTCTTCCCCACGCACACGGACGTCGCACACGCCTGGTGAACACGTGGCGCGCCGCCTGTTTGGCCGTGCCCACAACAACGCCCTTCCTTCCTGCGCGCCCGCCACTGACTGCTGTGCATACGCCACTTGTTTCGTAATGCCTCACACCATTTGCTTCCATGCTTTTCCCCTTCCTGCCTGCTCATTTCCCTAATGTGAAACCCCTGCGCACACTGGAAGCAGGAAGGCCAAAATGAGGTATACGGGCGCGTGCATGGCTGGATGCAGTCGCCGCGTCAGGCAAGACGAGGGTGGCGGTGCGGGCGAGCCTCCCTTGTTGCGAGCGCGTTTGGAGAGCGTGCCTGGCCCGCGGTGGACGCTGAGCAGCCGTGTGAAGGATGTGTTGTTGGATGGCGCTCGACCATCTGAGGAGGCGCTGCTGAGCGAGTGTCTTGAGCGTGTTGGCTGTGACGAAAGAGTGGCCAACGGTAACGTGAAGATGGACGTCGTGATCCAGGAACCAGAATTTTACATTCCTGACGAACGCACACGCAGACGCATCTTGAGCCTTCCTGAGTGTCAAACGTACGCGCTTGTTTACAGGGCTCTTCCACTGCTCAGAGGACATCGAATAACGGCCCTCTTTCAGTGGGACAGTGCCGATAAAAATACGGACGCAAGGCGCGCAGTGAGAAATGAGTTGGCGAATGACTGGCTGTGGAACGCGGTTTGTGGTCTTCTGAATATTGCGTTTAATGCTGCGAAGGACGCTGAGACGAGGAAGCGAGTTGGAAAGTCCGAGAGCGAAGCGGCGAAGGTTATTCCTGGTGCCTTCGAGTCCGTGTTTAAAGCGAGGTGGAGTTATGTGCTGTCTGGCCAGGCAGGTATGCCGCTTGGCATGCGTGTTGTTGGCGGCCTTCCAGAGAATATGTGGTCATATGACGAGGTGAATTACAATCCATTGCCGCTTGAGGTCGAAAGGCAGGCACCTCGAAACGGCAAGCTCGAGATTATGGTCCTGTCGTGCGAGGACGGTTGGCCGTACACGCGTTTCAAAAACGAGACACGAAGTGTTAACAACAACGCTGGAGTAGGGAGAGGCGGAGTCCTCAACGCACCGACAAGCAATGCCGTGTACATTCGCCGCGAGGTTGTGCGCGTGTGGTACATTGTGGAAAAGGCAATGCGTGCGTGGTATATCAAGAGGAAGCTTGTGAAACCCAGGACGTGCATTGTGATTGGCACGCCTGGCATTGGCAAGTCATTCGCGTGCGGCTCCTTCCTGCTCTATCAACTGCTTCACTACGATGGTGGACTGCTTGACGTGGTGCCGTACTTTGTTTCGAAATATTGCTATGTGATACACAACGCGAGACCCGGCGTGGCAGGTTTTGTTGTGCAATACGACAACATTGACGCCACTGTCAACCTCATCGTCGATATGGCGAGGAAGAAGAAAGGGCACGAACGTGGCTTTATCATTGTGGACATCGGCTCTGGGTTCACGGAACCGTTGTCGGCGCTTCCGACAAACATTTGACCCACCGTTGTTCTGACGTCGCCCGATAAAAGCCACTACGATCAGTGGATGAAGGACAGGAATGATAAATTGATTTATGTGAACTGCGACGACGAGCGTGACCTGAAGGCGTTTGTCGCGTGGAGGGTGCTGCGCGGCTTGCCTGAAGGATTTGAGAATAACGCGGGCATGTTGTTGAATGCGGAAAAAAAACTGAGCGAGCAGTTGGAAATCCTGGATGAACGCATCAATACTGTCGGCCCACTGCCCCGCTTTGTGCTTAACGCTGATTCATATGAATCCAGACACAGCCAGATTGATAAGGCGGTTGGTGACATAACTCTGGATAACAAGGGACAGTACATGGGCATTCTGAGGATGAGCAGCGAGTGGAAGCCTGACCATGTATCACATAAGCTTATTAAATTGGTTCGTGTTCCTGGAAGTTTAAACGATGAGACATACAGATGTGTTCCCCTTTCATCGGATATACACGAAAGAGTTCATTGCAGAACGCTCAAGATAGTGGAAGAGAACTGGATGCTGCTTGGAGGACTTGTGTCTGCAGACTGTCGTTCAGCTGTTTTGTTGGAGCTTTTGGCGTTCGATGCTTTCCACTACAGCGACGTGACAACAGCTGTTGTTGATAAGCTCGTGTATCTGCAGCGTGATGCCGAGACATGTAAGAAGAGCGCGCTTGCTAAGTTCAACGAGAAACAGCTTCGACTGCAAAGCAGCGAGTGCTTGAAAACGGCGGAGAGTAGCACCGTTAAGAAGTGCAAGTACTACGTGCTGTACAAACCGTCTGTTGGCAATTTCCCTGTGGCTGACGGTTTCTTTTTTGTCGAGGGCCACGGCACGTCAGGCGAGAGGGAGGCGATGCGCGCGGCACATAGTTGTGATGCCCATCAGCCAAAGACCATTGGCCTGCTGCAGGGAACAAAGGCACGCAGCCACCACACCGAGACGGGCAAGCTGCTGAAGCTGAAGGCCACTCTGAGGCGTGCGTTCAGAAACTGGGCTGATTTCTCCAAAAACATGGGGTGGGAAATCGTGTACGTGCAGCACCCCGACACGAGACTGTTCAAGAAGCGGCAGAGGTGTGACCGCACAAAAGTTAAGAAAAAAAAAGAGGAAACCGCCGAGGAGTATGATGAGCGGCAGGCTGCGCATGACGCCGAGCAAGTCTTTTGGGAGACGGAAGTGGACCAGTACGCTGTGAAGCTTGTCAATAATCTGCTCGCGGCGCTTATCCTTTGCCTCAACGCGAAGTGACGTGCGCTGAGCTCACACAACAGGACGTTTCGATTGTGGGTGCGCGCTTCTGGCATTGCTCGTGCTCGCTTTGCAACCAGGGCGCCCTCGCTTCCATCGGAATAAGCTGGGAAGCAGAGCAATGCGCGCGTGTACACATTGTTGCGGCGGTGCTAGGACAAGTAATGCTTACGATTTGTTTGTTTCTTTTCTAGTCAGTGTGACTAGTTGCAAACGTGTGGGACCGGGAACGTCTGCCAGGCGTGGTGGTGGCGGATGTTTCCCGACTAGAGAGCGACAGTGCGATAACTTTTCCTGGATATGTGCCTTCCTTTAGCTTAAAATCCCACCGCTGTTTCTGCACTCACCACGCAAACAGCGGTGGTCGATACTAAAGCCTTTGGTGCATTAATTGATGTTAAACGAAACCCGCGGGCTGCTACGTATGGCCCCTATATCCCTTCAATGTGTTATTGGTCGTGTGAGACTGTTTGTTGAGGCATTTGACGATGGCTATCCATGCATTCGACATCACTGAGGAAACTGCGCTGTTGTGGAACATTTGGTGCGTTGCTTAAGAACAGCCTTTGCGCTTCCTTGTTTTTGTTTTTGTTTCTCAAGTTGGTGAAGGTCACACATTCCCCACTTTCATTGTATATTTGCGTTGTTCGTGGCCTGACCGACTCGCGGTTGTTCCCGGCTCCATGCAAACCAGCGAAGGCTGTTGGGCGGAACCTCTGTCCAACGTCCGCTTCATAAAGCGGGACGCTGAGACGGATTGCCTTTTTTTGGCCGTTGGCTTCACGAAGCCGTTTGCGCGTGTCACTCGCAGGGTGGCGTTTTGTCGGCATCGCGTCCGCAGGGCAAGGGCGACACCGCACGGAGTGTGTGACCGAAGGTCCCCCGCAGCTCGAGTGAATTTACATTCTTCTTGGATCTGGTGCGGGTGCGAATGCCCATCCCATCCCGGGGTGCAGAATTCCTTCAGGAAGCTGGGCAGTTGCTCGCCGAAGAGTACTTCCCCTTCCTTCAGGGTCGCCATTCCACGCCCCTTCCTCAGCGACACCAATCAGCCGCATCCGAGGAGGTGCAGTGCAGAACCCTCGCGTTCTGTATCCGGTGAGTTGTGCTCGGCTTCTTTTCTGTCGACCGTGCCTTGCTTGAACGCGCATTCTGAAGCACCGCACTGGCGCACACTCCGCCCGGCAGCATGGGCACTGGAGCGATATTCGTAGTGGGGGAAATGTCGCTAATGCACCGTCCTTCAGCCTCCTCTCATTTGTCGTGCCGTGTTCGCGCCGCCAGCCGCCCCTCCAAATCACCGACCGCCGCCGCTTGCACACACCGCCGCGCATACCAAAAACAGAGCCTATTCTTTCCCCACCTTCTGTGCAGCGGCCCATGCAAGGACTTTTTCGCGGTGTTTCCGCACCCCCCCTCCCCTGCTCCCGTCACCAGTGACGCGCGCCCCCCGCCGGCACGTTTCGCTTCGCGGCCTAGTGACGCCCATTGCTGCAAATAGAGCTCGCCGCTGTGACCGGCTGATTCACCAAGCTCGGGCCTTGTCTGCTCAAAGCCGGATCTGTCGCGCACCTGCGCTTTGTGAGGCGTGTCGTGCTTTTCAGCTCCTGTCAGCACATTTGCCAAACAAACCCCTGCCCCTCCCACGCCGCTCCGTCAACTTTGCCAGCTTTTCCCCGAGCGTCCAATGCGCCTCTCATTTGCCGTTTTCCCGGGTGCACATGTGCCCCGCACATCCTCCGCCACTGGAACGCGGTGCATTTCCTCACACACCGGCGTAGCCCGAGCTTGCCACCATCGGTGTTCCCGTCTCCACCTCTTGCCGTTTTTGGACGTTCCGCGGCGGCTGGCAGTGCGTTCGGAGGGCGCCGCTCGTGCGGTCGCGGGGCGGCCCCCGGCACACAAAGACGTTGCCACACGCACGGCCGGCGCAGCCACTCCTCTGTACCCCGCTTTGTTTGCCATAGCCTACGCGCTCCCCCTCGTTCAGCCACGAATCGCCATTAGGCGCACAGAACGGGCATTGCAACGCGCACAGCCAACGTTGCACACTAAGGAGATGATCCGGCCGCTCCATCCGCACCCCGCCCGAACGTCAGGTGTGTTCGCGCTGATGCGTGCTGCTCCTAGCCCTAACCCCAGACCTAGCGCCGGCAGTTCCTCTTTGCCCCTGCTTTGCGCACACTGCGCGGCGCACAATCCGCGTCTAAGTTGTTCAGCTGCGCGTGCGACCACTCTGCGGAGTCAACCGAAGTACTCCGAGGTTCCTGAACCGAATTGGCGTGGTGGCCATTCGCCCAGTCCATCCAGTGCGGCGCGCATCGGCACTGGTTCGGCACGGTTGAGCAGCGCAATGCGATGCGCGCGTGGGATTCGATACGTCTCGAAGGCCTTGTGCGTCTAATTCCGGGCCTGCCGCTCCGAAACAGTGACGGCATCAGCGACCCACACCGCGTGCGACTACGGCTTCGCGTTGCCCTGATCGGCTGCGCGGCCTGGCGCCCCATTTCCCGGCACCTCGCAACGCGAGAACGCGAAGCGGAAGCGGACTGGCACGCGAAGCCACACGATGTACAGAACGAGGTCAGACGTACGTCGCGTAACTGCGCCATCCTCCGCTGCCGAGCAAGCGTTCAGCAACGACGAACCTACGGATGCCACCAATCTCACTCTGTGCCGTTTGTTAAGGCCAATGGCGCCCACAGGCCTACTGAGCCCTGCCCCGCAGCGCCGCACATTCCGCACGCTAGCCAAAATAAACCGACCCCACGCCGCCCACCGCCTTTTCATTACGCACTCCCCTCGGACACACCAGGGCACCCGCACACAGGACATTCACAATCACAGACCCTCCCGCCCACATCTGCTAGCCATGGCCTCTGAACCGCCGCGGCCTCTGCACGGTGCGGGCTTTCTTTTCCTTCGCTGGCTTGCCTGCCTTCAGAGCTCCCAGCGCGGCGCCGCCTTGCACAGCCTAATGCGGACCAAGCGCCTAGACGGGAAGATGGGTTCCGTTTGCTTCGGTGCCGGGGTCCTTGCCCTACAGACGAATGTGGCGTACCATTTCCCTGCGGTGTGTCGTCGGTCTGTTGGCCCTGCCCGCGCCCCGAGGATGGTGTCATCGTGGTCGGCCTCCCTGGTCTCCCCCTTCGCAATGCGCGTCACGCGCGCCCGCACCCGCGCCAGCTTCTCTCGATGAGGTGGCGGGGCACCGAACCATCACGTTTCAGTGCCGTGTCAGATCGTGTGCCGGACAAACGCTGAGTAAGAAGCGCACGGTTTCTCCCTGATGGTACCACATCCTGGCGTTGGCAGCGCCCTAAGCGCCCCGAATCGCGCATAGGCCTCCGCCTTCGCAATGTGAATGCGCTTGCTCAGACGTTTGCATGGCCGCACGTTAAGACGGAGCGGTTTTGGCGCACTCATTTCTTTCAATACAGCCTCGCCCGTCTTCAAGTCCAATAAGTGCGCTTCCCGCACCCTGAAAAGCTTGCACCCAGCCTTCCCAACCGGCACTTCCACGCAGGACCCCTCCAACACCCGCACGAAAAAATCCAGCGCTTGCCGGATGGCCGGGGCCGCGGTTTAAATGCGGATGCGCTTGCACGCAATTGCGAGGGCGTCCGCGAAGAACCCATGCCACGGCCCCGAATGCTGCGCAGTCGCTTTGTCAGCGAGTTCGCCGCGACAGCGAACGGCGGCGGTCTCAGAAACAAACCCAGGCGAGCGCTGCAGGCGAGGCCCGCGGGCCCTCCGGAAGCGCGTTGCGCATTCTTACTTTCATTCTCATCCTCGCCCGCACCGCGCGTCCCTGCAGGAATCTCGCGCTCCAAGCCGGCAAACGCTCATTCACACTGAGCGGCGCCAGCGCTGCAATAATGCAGCCGCGGCAAATTGAGCAAAAGGCATTCGTATGGTCAATGAACGCCGCATGCCGTCCCCTTACCCTTCCGTTGTCGCGCTGCACACGCCATCCGCACGCGCATGTCCAGAGTCGATGGCTGCGGCTGCAGCTTTTCCTCGACGCCACACCCGGCACGACGAGCCGCAATGTGCCCCGTCAGCTTGCGTCCCACTCTGGTGGGCGCGACCGGGCGAAAGGACACCACGCCGCTCGCTGGCCAATTCGGCTTCAGCAGCATGACTGCGACGACATACTTTCGCTTTTTCGGCACCTTCCCCTTGCGCAAACTACAGTTGAACATCCGCAGCACGCCATTCCTCGCCGCTGGTCCTAAACGCTTTGGCGTCTCACAGCGCGCCTCGGCCTTGCCAAGCGCTTTGCCAGAAGACAGTTCACACAGTTGGAGTCCTAGCCGGCCACGTCGATTGGCCCGAACGCACTATCCCCCACGCTGGGTAACTTCATTTCTGGCGCATGCGGTGCCTTCACCGCCCCGGCCGCGCGAGTGTTGGTTAGCGCCTGCGCGCTTACGGGTGACTAGCGGACGGCCTGGCACAGCCGCCAGCGCAAACGTCAACGGCCACGGCGCACACATCGACTTCGCCAGTTTTAAACCCACCGAGCCCGCGGCGGCAAGCTTCAACACGTCCTTCTTTCACCGAACCAGCGCTGTGGCAGCGGGCGCCTTCCTTCGCAATTGAACCATTGGGCCCCTCCACCGCTCGCCCCTTCTGTCCTTAGCCATACAACTCAACTGCGCCAGCCCACACGTCCAGGAAGGTGGTGCAACGCTCTTGCTCCTGAAGATTGTCTTCTTTGTCGCCATTTGGCGCCTCGTACCGCCACCGCGTTGACGGCACCCGAGGCACCGCCAGACCGCTTCATTTTCCGAAATAAGAACCCGTCACCCAGCTGCCTGAGCTCGTTGTGTCTCGCCCGGTTCCGCGCGCAAAGCGCACGGACGTTTTTGGAGACAGCAATCGCGCCCATGCCGGTTCCCGCGAACGCATCCAGCGCGACGTAAAAATGACTGGCTCGCGGGCTCAGTGTGACCATCCAGTTGCATTTTCCACAGTTTCTACACAATGCACCGCCTGGCGTTGACGGCGCCGTCGTGCTATTCCGCCTTATGGCGCCAATTCCGGCAGCAGCAATGCACAGCCTGTTCTGCGCAGACCAGCCGATTATGCGCCCTCCCTGGCCGCCGGTCAGCAGTCACAAATCCCACAGCACGCCCTGTGAGTTCACATCCCCTTCTGCTGCCAATGGCCCGTCTACCCCGCTAGGGTGTCAAGCGACTGGGTCGTCGCATCCGCCTGTCTTGGAAAGTAAGCCGATGAGATCGACAGGCCCACACTCGTTGAAAGCCTCAGCGTCACTGTTCCTGTCCGAAGCTTCTTTCCCCGACATGGCCACCTAAACCCATATACCTTCTCGCGCTGAAGCGGACGGCCCTGCCCCGTGGGCTCTTGCCTGCCGCGTGTGGCGGCGCTTGCTTAAGCAAAGCGCGGCGCGCTTCCTACAAGGGTCAAAGCAAAACATCGAGCTAGAGAAGCAGCGTTTCCAGGGCAACCAGCTTCGCCTCCGAGAGGGCGCCGGAGTTCCACTTCAGTCCGCGCATCAAAGAACCAAGGTTCCCCCCAAACGCCCGCGTTGGTAAACAGCAGCCGCCGGGCTTACAACGCAGCACGCGAATGGAAGCATTCGAACAACCGCGTTCACCCCATAGCACTGGCAGAATACACGCTTCTTCTTTTGCGGTTTTCAGGCCATCATCCGCACCAGGCCTTCCGCGCACGGAATAATGCAGGCCCCCGGCCCCCACACCGACGGAGCGCCAAGCAACGGCACCATGTCGAGATGGATACTGTTACCGCATGCGCGTGCGTATTTATATTTAAAGTTGTTCATTGTAGCGCATCACTCTCGCTAAAACGTCCCGAAATGCGACCTGCTTTTTGAATCTCATTCCCGCGCCTCCTGATACCTATTTCTGCTATCCTTGCCAGCACTGTGTGCCAAACCTCGTTGGGCCCATTTTAACGCGTTTTTTAAATGCTACAATTTCTCTTTAGATGGCGTTCTTATTTATTTCATCTGAACTTATGTGCGAATGCGGCCGAGGCTGTAAAGAACAACGGCGGCGAACGTGGAAAGGCAACCGCAAAAAAGCCCGGCAAATAACATGTCACGACGAAAGGACAGAAAACATTCGCCTGTTTGTGGAAAGGTGCGCGCAAAGACCGACTGTGAAAGGAGTCTCAGTTAAGAAGGCCCTTCAAAAGCAGCTGCGGTCCAACCTCTGAGTCGGGGCAAATGATGGAAGGGCGCGGAAAACGGTTAGCATACTTTTGCGCACATATGCATCTACTAGGCTATGCCCGCCCACCGCGCGCCCGCGTCTCTTTTTTACTGTTTCCAAGCGCCAGGTGCCCATTCGCGTCCCACTTCCCCGTCGCACTGTAGAAGCAATCGAATCGCAAACCCCCCGCTTACAGCGGTGCCCCATTTGCACTCCATTGTTGCGCACCCTTGTTCTATTCGGCCCGTTTTTGTGTATGCGTCTGCTGCCGGTCGCTTTGCGTGCAGCCGTTCGCCCGTTTTCCCGTTTCCCTACCCTACGCGCAAATTTTGAATCTTTTTCTCCCACACCCCCCGCAGCGTCTGAGAGGCGCATGGCGGGTTTGAAGCTGCTTCCGGGCACCTGCCATCCAACAGCGGCGGATGGTGAGCGTTGTCTCGAAACAGGCGGGCGCCCCACGCCTGCCTTCTCTGTCTGCAGCCATCCCCGGGCCCCTCAGGCGCTGTAAGAGCACCTTGCTTTGCGGCTTTGTAGCCCTTGCTTCCCTCTTACTCGTCATGCCCCGCTTCTCTGCCAATCCGTGCGTTCGCGACGCCGCTCAGCCTGTAAGTTGCCGCTTTGCCGTGCCAGGCTGCGTTGTCCCGCGAGCCTGTTATCGCTGCCGCGCGCGCCGCCTGTCAAAAGGTTTGCCCTTATCCATCGGGTCGCTTTTGAAGAGGACGCGCCGGCATACTTTCCAGTAAGCGTATTCGCTGTTATCGCCGCCCAGCGGCCAGAGGCGCAGGAACCCCTTACCCTTTTCAACCCCGGAAAAGCACCGAATTCGCCCACAGCAATGCCGGCGCCGCTTGCACCAAGAGCGTTTCACCGCGTAGCGCGCTGGTGTGCCTACTGGCTCCCCGTGCGAGACGTGCGTTTTGAGGCGGCGCGCGCTTCCGCTTTGGCAGAGGCGCCATTTAGTTGTAAAAAACATTCGGCGCATCCGGATGCGCACTTTTCCACTGCAGGACGCTTGTGCGGCACAACGCCCACTTCCTCATCCCGAAACCGGCAAGCATCCGCCGCGCATCGCTTTTTTCGGCCCATTTTGGGCGCGGACTTTGAGATGGCGCTGGCGTCCACGCCCGCAGCGGAACGAGAGCTGGCCTTTGGCGCCGCTGCGCCGGGCATTCCCAACACCATTGGAAACCACACCGCGCACGCCATCGCTCCCCGCCATTCCCCCATCCCAACGAGAGCGGGCGCTGCCCACACCTTGTTCGAGCAGCCCATTCCGGTTCGCGGAGCGTCACGATCTTGCCGCCGAAAGGCCGCTGCGCGCGTCTATGGCAGTGTTTTTCGGCGTGTCCGTGGCAGTTCCGCGCGGGGCGGATGCAGCCCGCTTTTCAACCGCGCTCCCGCGAAGCCGCTGTTTACATGGGGTCCGCGCGCGCCATTCAGCGGGACGCCGCGTTTCCACAACGCCTGCGGCCCAGTTGCGGCCACACTTCGCCATCAACCCTCCCCGCGCAGAAGAGCACACCGGACCACTGCCGATTGCCGCCGTCTTTCTTTATGCGCGACGCGCGTCGGAAAGTCGCGGTGTTGGCCTTTCCGACGAGGGGCCGGGGGGGAGGCTTTTGCTAGTGCGGACGAACCTGTGCCCAGGGCAACGCGCTTCTGCCGCTCTTCGGCGCGCGTTTCCATCCTTTTCCGGTGGGGGGAAACAAAAACAGGTTGAAAACTGAGCGCGCGCTCCGGCTCTCATCCCCCCAAGCTGATGGCGCTTCGCCCGCTGCGAAACCGTTTGGCCAACAGTTGGCGAGCGAGTTTCTAAAGCACTAAACGGCGCGAAAGTGCAAGGAGCACGTTTTGAGCGGTGTGAGCGCGCCGCTGCGTCCCGCTTCCGTGGCGCTCTGGTGGCGGGAGCCGTTCGTCCTCCCAACGGGCGCGGGCAGATGCCAACACAATTGGGGCGGGGAGGCGGACAACTCAGCGATCAGAGAGCACGCGCAACTCGGTATGGCGCCATCCGCCTTGTGCTTTCGGTTGCTTGGCGTGTCGGGGGCCCCGGTGTGCTGCCAACTTTCCCCCCAGAGACACGCGCTCGCGGGGAATTGGGGTGCGCCAAATGAGGGGCGCCGGCGCCCGCGCTTCCGCTTGCGATGGTGCGTCTTTTTGCCACGCCGTGGCTTTTCATGCCCTAAAGCTAAACCGTTATCGCTTGTGGCTTTCCAAGGGGCTAGCGGGGACAAGCTTTGGGTGCCAAATGCCCTTTGCAAGAAAGCAGACCTGCAAGACCCCCGGCGAGGCAGCAGCAAAGTTATAAGCTTTCGGCGCGCGCTTTTTGGCAAAAAGGGACGCGGAAAGAAGGCAATATTATCGGCACGAGGGGACTCGGCGAATAAAAGGCGACGAGGGATGACCATTCGCTAGCCTTGAAACAAAGAAAAAACAAGCGCTTGTGGTCGTTCGAGCGGGCCGACCGAAGGCCACACAGGCCAATGGACGGGCGATTTGGAAACTTCCTCGAAAAAACCGCTTCCCCCAGAACGCGCTACTACCGTCGTGGCGACGCCTTGGCAAAGTTGCCTTAGAAGCCCTCGGGCAAGCAGTGAGCCGCCCTCCACTGTCTCCAGGCTTGCCGATCTCATGCCATGGGACCCGTGTCCCATCTCGGTGCCGCATTCTCCCGCCGGCCTTTCGGACGAAATAGGGAGCAGCATGCGAAAGAAAGACCGTTTTGACATCAACATTTTTACTTGGCACGCCGAAAAAGGATGCGCAACACGCTTCCAGCAAGGAAGAGGTAACAAAAGAACATCTTTGGCCGATAGGGGCATGGGCGCCTGTCTATTCTGTCGTCCCAGTCGCCAGTTGCAGCTCAGGTGGCCAGAGGTGGATCAGATGCGCTTCGGTGGTCTGCAAGGCTTTTGCGGCTCCGCCTTGATGCCGAGAAACCGATCGGGGTTATGCGGCGATGTTTTCGCAAGGGCGCCTCCAGAATTCCAACGCTTCTGTTGGTTTATTTGTTGGTTGGTGCGCGCAGGGCTTCGAAGTGCCCGCCTCCGTGGGGGAGTGGAAGGTTAATGGCCGAACGCCCGGGGTAACTTCGAAACGCCTCTGGCCACAGAACGATTCGGGAGTTTTGTCGAGCAGGTTGTTCTGATGGCGTTTGTGGGCTATGGCCTTTTGCGCCGCGAGCGGGCAGAGTTGCCATTTCAAGGCGAGCCATTCCTATCGGCACTTTTGCCCGACCGACCGGCGGGCGCAGCGGCGCGAAGCCTTAGCTCACAGAGCTGGCGGGCAGCCGAAGAGCGCGGAAGTGACTTGCAAGAACAAAACGGACGCGCGGCTCGCAGGCGTAAATGGCTCCGCCTTTCCGCCTTGAAAGTGCGGCGGCCAGCGTTTATTTGCCGAAGCCACGCGCCAAGCCAATCGAAAAAAAAAATGCGCGCGCCTTGTGCCCTCCCACCCATTTGCAAAACAGAGCCGGAAATAGGCGAGGGCCTTGGCCAACGCAATGTGCGGGGCGCCAGTGCCTCGTTCGCCCGCTGGCGCGCCTCGTTCTCAAGAGGCGCTTTTGGCACCCCGCCGAACGCTTCCGCGTCCGAACGGCTCCAGACCCCGCAAAACAAATTTCAGGCGGTTTGCAACGAGGCGCTGCCTGACGTCAAGCGGGGCATTTTCATTACGCTGCCCGAATCCGCGCGCCCAACGCCCGCCTTGCTCCTCGGACCTCGGCGACAATAAACCTGCCCCCTCCAAAAGGCGTCCGCGAAGGGGTTGCAATTCCGAAAGGTAAAAAAAAACGCTCGCTTGCCACGTTTGGGTGTGAAAAGAACGGGCGGCAACACGCCGTGCGCCAAAAACGCCCAGGTTAGACGCCGCGGGTCTCACCAGGCGCCCGCGCTGGCGGCTTTTGGCCCGAAGTAATTCGCGCCGACCCCCGCGAATTTTGCTGCCATTCGGCGGAGCGCGTTTGGAAGGCCAAGGGGCCAAAGGATGAGTGACAGATTGGGCGGGCGACGGTGCTGCTGCCGAATCGCTTTTGCTCATTTTGCGTTCCGCAAGCAATTGGTCGGCGGCGCGTGGGCACACGCAGCGTCGCGTCCCGTCAAAATTCCCGCCCGGCGGCCCTTTGGAGAGCATTCCGCATTGTGTGGCCCAAGGCCCGCCGTGCTTTTGTGCAATTTGCCTGTCGCGCTCGAGTTTTGCCGCGGGGGCGTTTGAAAGGTCGGCGGTTGCGAATTGCCACGGTCTTGGCCGGCGGCGGGGCTTGGTACACGAATCGGCCGGGGAGGGCGCCGCGCCCCCGTTGCGGCCCTTTGTCGCTTCGGAGCCCGCGCGCCCCAAAACCATTCGGCGCCGCTGCTCAGAGAGCTTTTGGTGGAGGGCTTCTCTCCGTTGATTGGCCGCTTTGGTTTAGCAAGCGGAGGACCCGAAGGCCCATCCAAGCCGCCGTGCAAAGGCGCCCTGTGGCCGGGTGCTTGGATGAGAAAAAAGGCGATCTGTGATGCTTTCTCTCCCCGGATCAACCTTCCTATTGTCAAGAGCAAACAGCCGCGCGCACAAAGAGAAGAAGGGCGAACACCAGCGCCAAGCCCTTCGGAATGCGATGCCAAAATCTCGGTCGCTCTTTGGGTTTGAGTGGCGGTGCATTAATTCTGTTTTCTTTTATTTCATATTTCTTTATTTGCACTGTGCTTCGCTTCGCCTGCGTTTATTTATTTTGCGCGACAAGGGAGGCGAAAGGTTACGGTCGCGCCGTCTAAAAGTCTTGAAGGCAGGAACGAAAAACAGGGCAACAATTGGCGCGGAAATTTTCGGGACTCGCAGAACGGCGTGCAGGCGTTCACCGCAGCCAAGGCAACAGGACACGCGAAACGAGGAGCGAGACGTTGGTGCAGGAAGGACCGGGAAGACACGGGAACAGGGCGCGTTGGGGACTGGTGCGTTCGGAGGGTGGCGCATGTGACCGAGTTTGCTTGCGAGGCGGAGGGAGAAAGAACATACAGGATGTGAAGTTGACAAGCATCGCGACCAGACTAAGACCGGGTGCTGCCCACACATCGCGCGCACAAATCTTCTGAGGATTGGCTGAGAAATCGCAAATGAAAGCGAACACGGCAAAAGAGAAATAAGGAGAAGTGAAACAAGCAGAAAGTAAGGCGCAGAGAAGGGAACAGGAAAGACGCAGGAGGAGGCCCGAAAGGCTCAGGCAAACCGACGTGAAAAGGTGAGATCGTGCTAAGGCGCCGTTTACCGTCGCAAGGAGTGGGGCGGAAGGAACGTAGGAACTGTGACACGCGCGCGTGGGTTCGCCCGCAATGGATGCACCACGGACGGCGAAGGAGGGTTGTGAGAGGGGCAGTTGGCGGCACAGGGCATTGGAGTCAACGCGCAGAAGTGACGAAAGACGGGAAAAGCAGCGGGACAGCGATTCTTGGACAGACAGGCGCGGGGTGACGGAGCAGTGAACGTGATGACCTGGCAAACGAGGACAATGAACCTTGACCAGGTCACAAAAATAGGAGGTGAAAGCAGGGGCACTGCCAACAGGCACGTGGTCAGGGGCGAGAGTGACAGACGCAGGGGACGCAGGGGTAAGAGGAGTGTGAGCGACAATGACCCGAAGACAACGCAAAGCGCACATTGGTCCAAAGAAGCGAAGGGGAGGAAGGGTGGAGGGACACAGAGGGGGGCGCGGCAACCGTGTGTGCCGGCATTGTGGGTGCTGAAAGCATCGGCTGCGGCCGGGCAGTTGGCTGGCACAAAAGAAAAGGCGCAAAGCAGAGGGAAAGGGAGACTCGCGAGAGCGAGACAGGGGGGAACCGCAAGGAGGTTTGACACACGCGAGCGACCGACAGAGAGGGGAACCACAGAAGATGCAAGGCGCTGACGCTCGCAGCGACCGCGTCCTTTATAGGCGCATGTGGAAGCACAGGGTGAGGCAGCCCGGGAAGGTTGCGAAAGCGCGGAAGAAAGAACAGCAAGGATGCTTTCCGGATGCCGCGAAGTTGGCGCGGCAGCGTGGTTTGAGAAACACGAGCGCGTTTTTTTGCGTGTGGGGGAGCAATGGGGGCGACTCGGGTTGGCATTTGGGGGCAGGGGATGGAAAAAAAGCACGAGCGGCACGGCATAAGTTGAAAGAGAACGGCCAAGAAGGTTGACAGCAGGCACGTCCTAAGACACGACCGAATGGCACCGAGCGAGGGGTCCAATGGTAGAAACTGAACACGCAGAGAGCAGAACGGGGCCTGCGTGAGCGCTGCGCCGCAACAAGGCGCATAGCCGCGCGCAGGACGTGTGACGCGGGGGAGGCGGCGCGTGGAGAGAGGAGACAGGAAGCAAAGAGTGAAAAGAGCAAAGGCACAGCGACAAGAAGTTGACGAAGAGGATGGAGGAAGGGCGAGTTGCGTCTGGAAAACATCGAGGCGGGAACGCTGTGGTGATCGAGGGCAGCCGCGGGGGTGCAGTGGGAAACGAAGCGAGGGGGTAAAGAGGGCAATGGAGTCTGAGGAGAGGGCGTCGGTTTTGTGAGGGAGCGAGGCAAGGGAACAGAGGGAGAGGGCGTGCAATGGGTCGGGGACCACCTGGGAAGAGATGAGGCGCAAAGGCCACGCGGATTAAATATGGGAAAATGGAACGAGGCTGCGGGCAGGCACCGGAAGGACGGGTTGATGGTGGAACTGGCGAGCCAGGCAATAGGGCCGGGGGGGGGGGGAGACGAGCAGTGACAAACGGTTGCGCGACACCAATGGGATAGAGGGATATGGGAAGACAAGTGGAGGGTCTTTGCGAGGGAGAGAAGTCTATGCGGGGTGATGGACGCAGGCCGAAAAAACGGGGAGTGGCCAAGAACAACAAAGCCGGAGCAGGGCGCCGGTTGAGGCATGGGGCGTGACAGGCGGGAAACTTGGTGTGCTTTGTTCGGCGCGGGGGACGGAGGTGAACGAGTAGGAGGCGCAGAGGAGGAACACGTGGGGAGAATAAAACACGCGGACCTAGAGGAACGCATAGTCCTAGACCGCGTAGCAGACACGCTTGGAGGGGACAGCGGGGCAAAGAGACATGCACGCACACTTGGCACTTCGGCGGCGGAGGAAGGCACAACACACACCAGTAGAAGAGGGGGAAGCACGGAAGAGGACAGACAGGTCGGGGGCAGTGGATGGGAAGTGACGACGAGCAGGAGCCATTTGGGTTGGGCTTGTGGCCTCATGGGCAACCGTTGGTTGTTGGAGACAGAAACGAGCCTGCGGAAAAGGCACATGCACTGCGGGCAATGTTGGGGCATGCACGTGTAGCAGGCATTTGCTGCTTGGAGAGCAGGCGGGCACCATCGAAAGATTATAAAATGCAGACAAGAGACGTGAAGCGGTGAGGGTGTTAAGAAAGAACACATTGTTGGTGGAGGTTGCGGCCGCGAAACACGCGGTGACACGAAGAGGCACGTGGAGAACAGGAAACAAAAGGGGAAGGCGCAGCGATGGATTGACATGTCGGAGGGTGCGTTTTTTTATTTAGGTGCTGTTTTCGCATGTGGCGGAGAGACATTGGCGCAACGAGAAAAAGGTGGGAAGCGAGCATTGGGTTACTTAGACAGGAAAGGAAGAAGGGTGAAAAGGGGAAGAAGCAGTGATGAGCACTTTATTTTTGCGCACGGAAGGGTCTAAGACAACCTGGACCTCTACCGAAAGGCGGAGTAGATCGCCGGGGCGCAGGAAAACGTTTCTGTTTGAAGAGGTGAGTTCGAAAAAAGCGAAGCAGTTCCGGACAGTAGGAAAAAAGAAGGGTTTGGTTGAATTGAAGACGCAATGATCGAAGAAAGATCACAGAAGCAGATCGAGGAGAAATTCGAAATTTGAAGAAGGTAATGTTTTATTTTCTGTGTTTTCTTTTTTTTTTAGAGCGAGGTAAAAGCTGAATTGTTTTGCAGTGAAAAATGTTGCACGCGCAGAAGAAGAATGAAGAAACACGGGAAAGGAGTGAGCTGAGCTGGCACCTTGTTTTTGAATGTGAAAATGTGAAAAAGAAAAGGCGATGCTGCAAAAACGAATTTTGACTTTAGTTTTTTTTCGGTTGATGTTATTAGTGAGAGATTTTCTTTTTTATTTTTAATTAGACTAAATTCTTTCTTCTTCTTTTCTTCTTCTGTTGTTCTTCTTTTCTTTTTAGTTTCTTTTTTTAATTTTTTAATTTTTTAATTTTTTTTAGTTTTTTATTTTTTTATTTTCCTTTTATGTTTTCTTTTAGTGTTTTTTAAAATTTTAATTTACTTTATTTTTTTTCTTATTTTTTAATTATTTGCAGCGTTTCGTTTATGCCATTACAAGTTAAATGGTTTTTTCTCAACCTTCTCATCTTATGTTTTTTTTATTTTATAAGTAGCTTCGCCGCAGTTAAATCTTTTTTTTCTTTTTCTTTCTCAAAGCTTGGCAAAATGCCAAAAATGTAAGAGTCTAACTTTTGCCATTACCTTTGCTTGTTGCTTTCGGGTGTTCTTTTTTTCAATTTTTTTTCCCGTTTTTTTCTTTAAAATTTCTTTAATTTTTTTTCTTAATTTATCGCCTTTTTTTAAGTCACTTCCCTGCTTGAAGTGTCTCTTTATTGGTCTTTTTTATTTTATTGTAGGCTGGCTCCCTTATCGTCTTTATGTTTTTTTTTAAAAAAAACATATTTTATTTTATTATTTTTATTTTTAGTTTCGTTTGTGCCACCCTTTTCGCTTCTTTTTGTTTTGTTTTTATCCCCTGTGTTCTCTTGGTTCTATGGTCTCCCGGTGTTTTGTTTGTGATTGTTTTCGCACTGCGACATTTAAACGCGTCTCGCCGAAACTGTGAAACCAGCGCAGCTTTCGCCAAAGCCTTTCCCACACGTTACTTGACTTGTGTCCATCCTTCCGGTGTTTTCCCTTTTTCTGTGTCTTTTTAATTATGCCGTTCCCCTTTTTTTCATTTTTCTATTTTTGTTCTCCTTAACTCTCTTCATTGCGTTGAAGGTTTTTCTATCCTTTTTTCCTTTTTGCCTTTTTTCCTTTCTGTTAGAATATGTTTTTATTTTTCTGTGCCCGTTTTGATTGTTTGGTCGTGCTTTGCTACTTTTTGTTTTTCCCCCCGCAGCGCTTTCCCTTACGCCTCGTTTTCTTTTTTTTCTTTCTTCCCTCACTCGGCTTCTTGTCTTTTGTGTCCAATTCTTTTCGCTCATGCCTTGCTCTTGCCCTGACCATGCCTTCGCGCCTCTCAGTGTGTTCTCGTCTCCTGTCTTATTCCTCTCTCGTTGCTTGCCTTGCCTTCTTTTTTCTAAATGTTGTGTTCCGCTTTTCCTTCGTAATTTTTCTTTCCATTTCTAAGTCTTTCATTTGTCCTTTGTGTGCTGTCCTGTGCGCGGTGTGTCTTCTTGCTCTTTGGTCCTTTTCTTGCTTTTCCTGTGCGCCGTGTTGCATCGTGTCCCTGTCTTGGTGCGTGTTTTTCTTTCTCTCCCCTCCATTTTTCGCGCTCTTCATGTTGCGCCAAAGTGTGGTATTTGTTGTGCCTCTTTCCTCTTCTTCTGGTGCCGTTGTCCCTGTTGCGTGTGTCGTGGAGTCCTGTTCTTTTGTTGGCCTGTTTTCTCCTGCGTGCCTTGTTCTTCTTATGTGCCCGTCCCGTTGCCCTTGTTCTTTTGCGATATCTTGCTGCTCCGGCTGTTTGCCTGCTCGGTGTGCGTGCCTGTCTTTTTGGCACCTCGAACGGCTCTTTTTGCTGTGTGCCCGTTTCGCGTGCCCGGTCCGTGCGTTTTTGTCTTCGCGTCGGTCTTTGGCACGTCGCGTTTCCTCTGCTCTTTCCTGCCGCGGTTTGCGTGTTTCTGCCCTGTGCGCTGTGATGCCTGTGCTTTTCGCGGCACGCGCCTTGGCGTTAAAGTGCCTCATCCAGTTGGCCGTGTGGCTGTTGCCTGTTGTGTGTGTGTTTCTTTGCCTTGCCCGTTTCTGGCGTGTTTTTCCCTTTCCGACGTGGTGCTTCCTTGCTGTGTTTCTCTTCTTTGTTCTGGTTGCGACTTTCGCTTTGTGCCTCGATGCCCTGTGTTTCGCTTGTTCGTTTTCGTGTGTTGCGTGTTTCTCGTTTCGCCTTCCGCGGTGCCGCTCTGCTGCGTTTGATGCCGCCTTGTTCTCTGTCTTCGACGTGCGTGTGTCGTGGTGCGCCTGTGTCATCCTCTTTGCTGGTGTCCGCGTTCCGTTCTTGTGGTGGACTCGGCTGCACTTCGCGCTGTTTCAGCACCTTGGTTCTTTCGGTCCCGCGTTGCCTGTGTCCCTTCGCGTCGCTTTGCGCACGTGTTTGTTTGCGTGTTTTTTTCCTTGGCGTGGCTGTGCTGGTTGCCCTTTCTTTTTGTGCCTTGGCGGCGGTGTTGTGCGTGTGGCGCTTTTGGCGGTCTCTTGCGGTGTTGCTGTGCAAGGTGTTTGGATGTGCCGCTTTGTTGCCTTGCCGCGTCGTGTTCGGGCGCGGGCGCGCGGTGGCGCGACGTGATGTGCAGGCGCTGCGTTGTTTTGGCGGCATTGCTGGCTGCTTTCTTTTGACCTGTTCATGTTCCCTGCGTGTGCTGTTCACTGTGCGAAGTCATGTGTCTCTCTGTGTGCTGGCGCGCGGTGTGCCGCTCCGTGGCCTGCTTGTCCTCGCCTCTTGGTCCTGTGTCTATTTTGTTTCCTTGTGTTTTTCGCAAGCGCGTGCTGCCTACCCTTTCTTGGCGCGTGGAAAGCGAAGCCGTTAATTGCTTTGCTGTGCCCGCTGTGTCAGTTTCGGCAAGTTCGCTGGTCGACCTCTTTCTTTGCCGAGCGCTGCGTGGCAACGGGTGCCCAAAACAGGTCGCGTTGCCCTCCGCTCTTGTTGGCTGGCTGCTGTTTCCTTGCCCTGCGCACTGCACCTTTCCCTGCGCGCTTCACGTCCTTGGGTCGCGCAAGGCGAGGTGTGCGGCTGCAAGCAGGTAAGCGCGCCGACGTGTGTTTTGGGTTCCTTCTTGTTTCCTCTCACCAGTGCTTGTGCCGTCGCTTCGGTCGGTGTGTGTGTCGGTGTGCTCCGCGGCTGGCTGCTGGTGTGTGTGCGTGCATGTTTGCTGCGTGTGGTCGTATGTCCCTCCTGTGCTGGTGCAGTGTTCCTTGGTGCGTGCGCGCGTCACCGTTTGTGTTGCTGCTGTGTGTCCGGCGTTGTTTCTGTCTTTCGTTCCCGTGCTTTTCGTTGTGTGCGCCTCGCGCAGTGCCTCCTCTTTCCCGTCTTCGGTGGCGTTGCATATCTTCTGAGCGCTTTTCGTGCACGCCTCCGCGAGCTTTTCTTGTGCTGCCTGCAGTTTTTTTCAGTTCGTCGGCGAGCTTGCCGCAGTCTGCCTTGCCGTTGATGTTGTCTGCAAATGCTGTTGCTGCGGTTCCCGGGCTTTGCTTTCCTGCTTTGGTTGTTGACGCTGGTGTCTTGTCCCACAGGCCTGCCCATGTGACCTTTCGAGCCTCGGCGGTTCTGGTGCCGATGATGCCGCCGATTGTGTTTGTGGCTCTGGCGCGGTGGTGTGTCAAGGTGCATGCCTTGTTGTTGTCGTCACTTGTCGTCACACCGTCCAGCAAGGTCGCTTCGGTCGACGATGGCGCGGTACGTTAGCATGTCAGCGTATTTTCTACCGTTTAGAATCGCCTCAGGTCCGACGCCGCTCACGGTGAATGTGTTCTTTGTTGGCTTGACGATTGCCACGACTTTTTTCACTGCCGATTCGTCTGCGCCGCAATCTTCGAGGTGCGACGCGAGGACGTATGCGGTGTTCCCATCGTTGGCAGCGTTCTCGGCCCCTCCGCCTGTGCCCTCGGTCTTGCCGATGCATAGCTTGCCTGTGCCTGTGACGGCGCCGCTCACGCTGCCGAATGTTGCTATGAAGTCGCTGATGCGCCATGCGTGCCGCGTTGCGCGTTCAATGATGCGTGTCACTGCGCCCGTGACCGCGTCCGCGAGCGCCGCGACCGTGTTGGCTTCCTCGGCAAGGCGCGCCAGCGATGCGTTGCCTGTGGCCTGCCAAACCCTCAGCACCATGGCCTGCTTCTCCCTCGCGGCGCCTGCCTGCTTCCTTGCCTCGTCGCTTGCGTTTCTGGCTGCTTGCGCGACGCCGCGCAGAAAAATGCTTTGCGCGCAAAGCTCCTTCGCAAGCTCGAGCTTCAGCCCCCTCCCCTCGCTGTTCGCGATCGCAGTCCGAATGCACATTGCGAGCGCGAAAACACCAAACCACGCGGCCAAGCGCCGCGCGCCCAGCATCCCTCCCCCCATTTTCGAGCAAGACTGCAGAAAAAGTGGCGATGCCGCCGCACTTGCCACGCCGCACGCCGAGAACCTCGCGAATAGACGTGCGCACAAATGACGCAATACCTTGAGCGCGCGCGACCTCGGTGGCCGCCACGGACACCACACACCCCGCCCCACCCTTTTCTTGCGCCCATGCTCGTGCTGCGGCGTCGGCCCCTCACTTGGTAAGCGCGAGCATGGCGCCGCGAAGTGCGCCGCCCTTTCCTGCGCGACCTGCGCTGCGCGCCGCTCTGCCCGAGGCATCTTCCGGAAGACGAAGCGGCGCCGCCGCCGTGTCGCTTGCCTCGTGTCGCCCACCAGTCAGCCTGTCGCGCTCTTGCTGCGGCGCTGCTGCCTGCCACATGCTGCCTCCCTCCTTGTGCGGACACGCGCACGGACGGCGGCAGCCTGGTGGGGAGCCGGAACGGGGCCAGTTGGGAATGGGGGAAGCGTCCCGCGCTCCTTGCGCAGCCCTTCGGCAACGAGTGCGCCCGTTGACCCCGCTGTGCGCCGCGCCTCGCGCGAGGATGCGCATCCGCTTTTGTCTCGGGCCAATGAGGAAGCTGGTCGACGCACAGAAGGTGGTCGACCGGGATGACGGCGCAGCTGCTGCCGTTGCGTGCGCCGCAAGCGCAGGCTCTCCGCGCCGCAGAAGTGGGGAATGGCGACAGGGAACGCGGCAAGTGCATCGCCGCTGCGTGGCGGGACACCTTCGGCACACGAACCGAACGAACCTGGCGACCCTCGCCGCGAAACACGCGAACAACGGCCAGTGGACCAACGCGCTCAAACACACGTCGCGCGCGTCCTTGTGACCGAACGAACGACCAGACTTTCGCAGCGCGCAGTTGACGCTGCCGGCCAAGCGCACCTGGTGACGGTAACCGCGTGTGAGCGGCGGAGCGTCGGCAACGCAACTTGGTCGCGAAGTGCGCGTACGCAAGGCCGGCATGGCACATTCTCGCGAGGCGCGGCGGCAGCGCAGCGTGCGTGCAGCAGTGAGGAAAAGGCATTGCGGAACGAGGCAGCGCGACATTGGTCGGACAGAACATACAGGGGTGCGGCGCGCGCCGAGAAGGCAGCAAGGGCACGTGTGTTGACAACAGGAAGGCGGCGCGGAGGGGTGCCGCGCGACCTAGGAGGCACAAACCGGCCCATGCACTCGTGCAAACAACTCCCAGGTTGTTGGGTATGGCGTGGATGGGGAGGGCGCACGGCGACACGACAGAGCAGGGAACAGCAGGCGCGCGGCCGCTGAGACAAAAGTGCTCGACACATCAATCACGGCACGCGTCGGAGGAGACGGGTTGACACATCTGACAAGGGATAGGTGCGCGCAGCGGTTGCGCAAAGCGAAAGGGGACCACGAGAGCGCGCCGCGACGCGCGCGCGTTTGGTGTGCGGAACTATTTAAAAAAGGCAACGCGGGACGCGGAGGAGAAGGATGGGGCCTCGATGCCACCTCAACGCGCGGTGAGACCCGAAAAAGAAGGGACGCCCATATGAGGTGGTCGGAAACAAAGAGATCCGAGACAGAGACATTAGGAGCGGACGCGCTTTGGTCGCGAACTTCCTGTCGAGGGATGTTTTATGGCACGTGTGCGTTTCCACAGTCTTTGAATTGGACGGTTCGAGCGCGCGCGCGCGGGCCACACGCAGACAGCCAGCGGGACGTGTGAACAGGAACGTACGGGAGTGAGACTGCGAACGCGGATGCGGGAGATGGGAACGCCTCGTGAACAGAAAGAGCGGGAGCCGGCGCGAGGGCTGGGGACCGAGGAGTTGGGCGCGGCCTTTGAGCGGCAGCCGTCGCCTGAAAGATGACACAGAAAAGTAACACGACAGCCTGAGAATGGACTTTGGAGGATCACAGCGGCCGGACAGCGGCGCGAGTATGGGAAGGAAGGTGCGCGTTGCGCACCAGGAAGGCTTGGGGAAACGACACAAGAAACGGACGAGGGACGCGCATCGGCCTTGCCGACGATGGAAAGATGACACTTCGTCGGGAAGGAAGCTGCGCGTGTCGCGTGCGGTGAGAGTTGGTGGCAAGCACAAAAAACACGAACGGACAAACATTATTGACCACCACTGCGGGAGGCCAAGAAGGATATTGGCCGTCGCCGGGAGAGACAGAAGGCCTCAAGCGAGGGGAAGGAGCAGGACGGCGCGGTGCGCGTGGCTAGACGCCGCAGTGGCCAGGTCGGCGGACGTTCAGTTTTTGGTGCGGACAGCCGGAGAACCGGAGTGCAGCAGGCCGAAGAGGCGCGCACCGGCAAGCCGCACCGGCCATGCAGGACTTGGGACAAACGTTGGGACAAAACCGGGTGCGCTGTCATAGCGGTGGATGGGGAAGAAGGAGCATTTTCGGCATGGAAGGGCAGCAGGCTTGGCGCAGGAGAGGGGGCGGGATGTTTCCTATGCATTGAACGCCGCTTTATGATATTGCGAGCGTTTGGCAGCGCGAACAGGCAACAGCGTGACGCGCGGTCGCCGCTGCCAAGGCAACAGGACACGCGAAAAGAGGAGCGAGACGTTGGTGCAAGAAGGACCGGGAAGACACAGGAACAGGGTGCGTTGGGGACTGGTGCGTTCGGAGGGTGGCGCATGTGACCGAGTTTGCTTGCGAGGCGGAGGGAGAAAGAACATACAGGATGTGAAGTTGACAAGCATCGCGACCAGACTAAGACCGGGCGCTGCCCGCACATCGCGCGCACAAATCTTCTGAGGATTGGCTGAGAAATCGCAAATGAAAGCGGACACGGCAAAAGAGAAATAAGGACAGGTGGAAAGAGCAGAAAGTAAGGCGCAGAGAAGGGAACAGGGAAGACGCAGGAGGAGGCCCGAAAGGCTCAGGCAAACCAACGTGAGAAGGTGAGATCGTGCTAAGGCGCCGTTAAGCGTCGCAAGGAGTGGGGCGGCAGGAACGCAGGAACTGTGACACGCGCGCGTGGGTTCGCGCGCAATGGATGCACCACGGACGGCGAAGGAGGGTTGTGAGAGGGGCAGTTGGCGGCACAGGGCATTGGAGTCAACGCGCAGAAGTGACGAAACACAGGAAAAGCAGCGGGACAGCGATTCTTGGGCAGACAGGCGCGGGGTGACGGAGCAGTGAACGTGATAACCTGGCAAACGAGGAAAATGAACCTTGACCAGGTCACAAAAATAGGAGGTGAAAGCAGGGGCACTGCCAACAGGCACGTGGTCAGGGGCGAGAGTGACAGACGCAGGGGACGCGTGGGTAAGAGGGGTGTGAGCGAGAAGGACCCGAAGACAACGCGAGGCGCACATTTTTCCAAAGAAGCGAAGGGGAGGAAGGGTGGAGGGACACAGAGGGGGGCGCGGCAACCGTGTGTGCCGGCATTGTGGGTGCTGAAAGCATCGGCTGCGGCCGGGCAGTTGGCTGGCACAAAAGAAAAGGCGCAAAGCAGCGGGAAAGGGAGACGCAAGAGAGCGAAACAGGGGGGACACGCAAGGAGGTTTGACACACGCGAGCGACCGAAAGAGAGGGGAACCACAGAAGAGGCGAGGCGCTGACGCTCGCAGCGACCGCGTCCTTTATAGGCGCGTGTGGAAGCACAGGGCGAAGCAACCCGGGAAGGTTGCGAAAGCGCGGAAGAAAGAACAGCAAGGATGCTTTCCGGATGCCGCGACGTTGGCGCGGCAGCGTGGTTTGAGAAACGCGAGCGCGTGTTTTTGCGTGTGGGGGACCAATGGGGGCGACTCGGGTTGGCATTTGGGGGCAGGGGATGGAAAAAAAGCACGAGCGGCACGGCAGAAGTTGGAGGGGAACGGCCAAGAAGGTTGACAGCAGGCACGTCCTAAGACACGACCAAATGAGACCGAGCGAGGGGTCCAATGGTAGAAACTGAACACGCACAGAGCAGAACGGGGCCTGCGTGAGCGCTGCGCCGCAACAAGGCGCATAGCCGCGCGCAGGGCGTGTGACGCGGGGGAGGCGGCGCGTGAAGAGAGGAGACAGGAAGCAAAGAGAGAAAAGAGCAAAGGCACAGCGACAAGAAGTTGACGAAGAGGATGGAGGAAGGGCGAGTTGCGTCTGGAAAACATCGAGGCGGGAACGCTGTGGTGATCGAGGGCAGCCGCGGGGGTGCAGTGGGAAGCGGAGCGAGGGGGTAAAGAGGGCAATGGAGTCTGAGGAGAGGGCGTCGGTTTTGTGAGGGAGCGAGGCAAGGGAACAGAGGGAGAGGGCGTGCAATGGACCGGCGAACACCTGGGAAGAGATGAGGCGCAAAGGCCACGCGGATTAAATATGGGAAAATGGAACGAGGCTGCGGGCAGGCACCGGAAGGACGGGTTGATGGTGGAACTGGCGAGCCAGGCAATAGGGCCGGGGGGGGGGGGGAGACGAGCAGTGACAAACGGTTGCGCGACACCAATGGGATAGAGGGATATGGGAAGACAAGTGGAGGGTCTTTGCGAGGGAAAGAAGTCTATGCGGGGTGATGGACGAAGGCCGAAAAAGCGGGGAGTGGCCAAGAACAACAAAGCCGGAGCAGGGCGCCGGTTGAGGCATGGGGCGTGACAGGCGGGAAACTTGGTGTGCTTTGTTCGGCGCGGGAGACGGAGGTGAACGAGTAGGAGGCGCAGAGGAGGAACGCGTGGGGAGAATAAAACACGCGGACCTAGAGGAACGCATAGTCCTTGACCGCGTAGCAGACACGCTTGGAGTGGACAGCGGGGTGAAGAGACATGCACGCACACTTGGCACTTCGGCGGCGGAGGAAGGCACAACACACACCAGTAGAAGAGGGAGAAGCACGGAAGAGGACAGACAGGTCGGGGAACGTGGGTGGGAAGTGACGACGAGCAGGGGCCATTTGGGTTGGGCTTGTGGCCTCATGGAAAACCGTTGGTTGTTGGAAACAGAGACGAGCCTGCGTAAAGGCGCATGCACTGCGGGCAATGTTGGGGCATGCACGTGTAGCAGGCATTTGCTGCTTGGAGACCAGGCGGGCACCATCGAAAGATTATAAAATGCAGACAAGAGACGTGAAGCGGTGAGGGTGTTAAGAAAGGACACATTGTTGGTGGAGGTTGCGGCCGCGAAACACGCGGTGACACGAAGAGGCACGTGGAGAACAGGAAACAAAAGGGGAAGGCGCAGCGGTGGATTGACATGTCGGAGGGTGCGTTTTTTTTATTTAGGTGCTGTTTTCGCATGTGGCGGAGAGACATTGGCGCAACGAGAAAAAGGTGGGAAGCGAGCATTGGGTTACTTAGACAGGAAAGGAAGAAGGGTGTAAAGGGGAAGAAGCAGTGATGAGCACTTTATTTTTGCGCACGGAAGGGTCTAAGACAACCTGGACCTCTACCGAAAGGCGGAGTAGATCGCCGGGGCGCAGGAAAACGTTTCTGCTTGAAGAGGTGAGTTCGAAAAAATCGAAGCAGTTCCGGACAGTAGGAAAAAAGACGGGTTTGGTTGAATTGAAGACGCAATGATCGAAGAAAGATCGAAGAAGCAGGTCGTCGAGGAGAAATTCGAAATTTGAAGAAGGTGCTGTTTTATTTTCTGTGTTTTCTTTTTTTTTAGAGCGAGGTAAAAGCTGAATTGTTTTGCAGTGAAAAATGTTGCACGCGCAGAAGAAGAATGAAGAAACACGGGAAAGGAGTGAGCTGAGCTGGAACCTTTCTTTTGAATGTGAAAATGTGAAAAAGAACAGGCGATGCTGCAAAAACGAATTTTGACTTTAGTTTTTTTTCGGTTGATGTTATTAGTGAGAGATTTTCTTTTTTATTTTTAATTAGACTAAATTCTTTCTTCTTCTTTTCTTCTTCTGCTGTTCTTCTTTTCTTTTTAGTTTCTTTTTTTAATTTTTTAATTTTTTAATTTTTTAGTTTTTTTTGGTTTTTTATCTTTTTATTTTCCTTTTATGTTTTCTTTTTGTGTTTTTTAAAATTTTAATTTACTTTATTTTTTTTCTTATTTTTTAATTATTTGCACCGTCTCGTTTATGCCATTACAAGTTAAATGGTTTTTTTTCAACTTTCTCATCTTATGTTTTTTTATTTTATAAGTAGCTTCGCCGCAGTTAAATCTTTTTTTTCTTTTTCTTTCTCAAAGCTTGGCAAAATGCCAAAAATGTAAGAGTCTAACTTTTGCCATTACCTTTGCTTGTTGCTTTCGGGTGTTCTTTTCTTCAATTTTTTTCCCGTTTTTTTCTTTAAAATTTCTTTAATTTTTTTTCTTAATTTATCGCCTTTTTTTAAGTCACTTCCCTGCTTGAAGTGTCTCTTTATTGGTCTTTTTTATTTTATTGTAGGCTGGCTCCCTTATCGTCTTTATGTGTTTTTTAAAAAAAAACATATTTTATTTTATTATTTTTATTTTTAGTTTCGTTTGTGCCACCCTTTTCGCTTCTTTTTGTTTTGTTTTTATCCCCTGTGTTCTCTTGGTTCTATGGTCTCCCGGTGTTTTGTTTGTGATTGTTTTCGCACTGCGACATTTAAACGCGTCTCGCCGAAACTGTGAAACCAGCGCAGCTTTCGCCAAAGCCTTTCCCACACGTTACTTGACTTGTGTCCATCCTTCCGGTGTTTTCCCTTTTTCTGTGTCTTTTTAATTATGCCGTTCCCCTTTTTTTCATTTTTCTATTTTTGTTCTCCTTAACTCTCTTCATTGCGTTGAAGGTTTTTCTATCCTTTTTTCCTTTTTGCCTTTTTTCCTTTCTGTTAGAATATGTTTTTATTTTTCTGTGCCCGTTTTGATTGTTTGGTCGTGCTTTGCTACTTTTTGTTTTTTCTCCCCCGCAGCGCTTTCCCTTACGCTCTTTTTCCTTTTTTCTTTCTTCCCGCACTCGGCTTCTTGTCTTTTGTGTCCAATTCTTTTCGCTCATGCCTTGCTCTTGCCCTGACCATGCCTTCGCGCCTCTCAGTGTGTTCTCGTCTCCTGTCTTATTCCTCTCTGCTTGCTTCCTTCCCTTTTTCTAAATGTTGTGTTCCGCTTTTCCTTCTTAATTTTTCTTTCCATTTCTAAGTCTTTCATTTGTCCTTTGTGTGCTGTCCTGTGCGCGGTGTGTCTTCTTGCTCTTTGGTGCTTTTCTTGCTTTTCCTGTGCGCCGTGTTGCATCGTGTCCCTGTCTTGGTGCGTGTTTTTCTTTCTCTCCCCTCCATTTTTCGCGCTCTTCATGTTGCGCCAAAGTGTGGCATTTGTTGTCCCTCTTTCCTCTTCTTCTGGTGCCGTTGTCCCTGTTGCGTGTGTCGTGGAGTCCTGTTCTTTTGTTGGCCTGTTTTCTCCTGCGTGCCTTGTTCTTCTTATGTGCCCGTCCGTGCCCTTGTTCTTTTGCGATATCTTGCTGCTCCGGCTGTTTGCCTGCTCGGTGTGCGTGCCTGTCTTGTTGGCACCGCGCACGGCTCTTTTTGCTGTGTGCCCGTTTCGCGTGCCCGGTCCGTGCGTTTTTGTCTTCGCGTCGGTCTTTGGCACGTCGCGTTTCCTCTGCTCTTTCCTGCCGCGGTTTGCGTGTTTCTGCCCTGTGCGCTGTGATGCCTGTGCTTTTTGCGGCACGCGCCTTGGCGTTAAAGTCCTCATCCAGTTGGCCGTGTGGCTGTTGCCTGTTGTGTGTGTGTTTCTTTGCCTTGCCCGTTTCTGGCGTGTTTTTCCCTTTCCGACGTGGTGCTTCCTTGCTGTGTTCTCTTCTTTGTTCTGGTTGCGACTTTCGCTTTGTGCCTCGATGCCGCGTGTTTCGCTTGCTCGTTTTCGTGTGTTGCGTGTTTCTCGTTTCGCCTTCCGCGGTGCCGCTCTGCTGCGTTTGATGCCGCCTTGTTCTCTGTCTTCGACGTGCGTGTGTCGTGGTGCGCCTGTGTCATCCTCTTTGCTGGTGTCCGCGTTCCGTTCTTGTGGTGGACTCGGCTGCACTTCGCGCTGTTTCAGCACCTTGGTTCTTTCGGTCCCGCGTTGCCTGTGTCCTTCGCGTCGCTTTGCGCACGTGTTTGTTTGCGTGTTTTTTTCCTTGGCGTGGCTGTGCTGGTCGCCCTTTCTTTTTGTGCCTTGGCGGCGGTGTTGTGCGTGTGGCGCTTTTGGCGGTCTCTTGCGGTGTTGCTGTGCAAGGTGTTTGGATGTGCTTCTTTGTTGCCTTGCCGCGTCGTGTTCGGGCGCGGGCGCGCGGTGGCGCGAGCTGATGTGCAGGCGCTGCGTTGTTTTGGCGGCATTGCTGGCTGCTTTCTTTTGACCTGTTCATGTTCCCTGCGTGTGCTGTTCACTGCGCTAAGTCATGTGTCTCTCGCTGTGTTGGCGCGCCGTGTGCCGCTCCGTGGCCTGCTTGTCCTCGCCTCTTGGTCCTGTCTCTATTTTGCTTCCTTGTGTTTTTCGCAAGCGCGTGCTGCCTACCCTTTCTTGGCGCGTGGAAAGCGAAGCCGTTAATTGCTTTGCTGTGCCCGCTGTGTCAGTTTCGGCAAGTGCGCTGGTCGACCTCTTTCTTTGCCGAGCGCTGCGTGGCAACGGGTGCCCAAAACAGGTCGCGTTGCCCTCCGCTCTTGTTGGCTGCCTGCTGTTTCCTTGCCCTGCGCACTGCACCTTCCCCTGCGCGCTTCACGTCCTTGGGTCGCGCAAGGCGAGGTGTGCGGCTGCAAGCAGGTAAGCGCGCCGCTGTGTGTTTTGGGTTCCTTCTTGTTTCCTCTCCCCAGTGCTTGTGCCGTCGCTTCGGTCGGTGTGTGTGTCGGTGTGCTCTGTGGCTGGCTGCTGGTGTGTGTGCGTGCATGTTTGCTGCGTGTGGTCGTATGTCCCTCCTGTGCTGGTGCAGTGTTCCTTGGTGCGTGCGCGCGTCACCGTTTGTGCTGCTGCTGTGTGTCCGGCGTTGTTTCTGTCTTTCGTTCCCGTGCCTTTCGTTGTGTGCGCCTCGCGCAGTGCCTCCTCTTCCCCGTCTTCGGTGGCGTTGCATATCTTCTGAGCGCTTTTCGTGCACGCCTCCGTGAGCTTTTCTTGTGCTGCCTGCAGTTTTTTCAGTTCGTCGGCGAGCTTGTTGCAGTCTGCCTTGCCGTTGATGTTTTCTGCAAATGTTGTTGCTGCGGTTCCCGGGCTTTGCTTTCCTGCTTTGGTTGTTGACGCTGGTGTCATGTCCAACAGGCCTGCCCATGTGACCTTTCGAGCCTCGGCGGTTCTGGTGCCGATGATGCCGCCGATTGTGTTTGTGGCTCTGGCGCGGTGGTGTGTCAAGGTGCATGCCTTGTTGTCATCATGTGGCGTCTGTCCGGTCAGCAAGTCGCTTCGGTCGACGATGGCGCGGTACGTTAGCATGTCAGCGTATCTTCTACCGTTTAGAATCTTCTCAGGTCCGACGCCGGTCACGGTGAATGTGTTCTTTGTTGGCTTGACGAGCGCCACGACTTTTTTCACTGCCGATTCGTCTGCGCCGCACGCTGCGAGGTGCGACGCGAGGACGTAGTCGGTGTTCCCATCGTTGGCAGCGTTTTCGGCCCCTCCGCTTGTGCCCTCGGTCTTGCCGATGCATAGCTTGCCTGTGCCTGTGACGGCGCCGCTCATGCTGCCGAATGTTGTTATGAAGTCGCTGATGCGCCATGCGTGCCGCGTTGCGCGTTCAATGATGCGTGGTGCTGCGCCCGTGACCGCGTCCGCGAGCGCCGCGACCGTGTTGGCTTCCTCGGCAAGGCGCGCCAGCGATGCGTTGCCTGTGGCCTGCCAAACCCTCAGCACCATGGCCTGCTTCTCCCCGCGGCGCCTGCCTGCTTCCTTGCCTCGTCGCTTGCGTCGCTGGCCGCTTGCGCGACGCCGCGCAGAAAAATGCTCTGCGCGCAAAGCTCCTTCGCAAGCTCGAGCTTCAGCCCCCTCCCCTCGCTGTTCGCGCTCGCAGTCCGAATGCACATTGCGAGCGCGAAAACACCAAACCACGCGGCCAAGCGCCGCGCGCCCAGCATCCCTCCCCCCATTTTCGAGCAAGACTGCAGAAAAAGTGGCGATGCCGCCGCACTTGCCACGCCGCACGCCGAGAACCTCGCGAATAGACGTGCGCACAAATGACGCAATACCTTGAGCGCGCGCGACCTCGGTGGCCGCCACGGACACCACAGCCCCGCCCCACCCTTTTCTTGCGCCCATGCTCGTGCTGCGGCGTCGGCCCCTCACTTGGTAAGCGCGAGCATGGCGCCGCGCAGTGCGCCGCCCTTTCCTGCGCGACATGCGCTGCGCGCCGCTCTGCCCGAGGCATCTTCCGGAAGACGAAGCGGCGCCGCCGCCGTGTCGCTTGCCTCGTGTCGCCCACCAGTCAGCCTGTCGCGCTCTTGCTGCGGCGCTGCTGCCTGCCACATGCTGCCTCCCTCCTTGTGCAGACACGCGCACGGACGGCGGCAGCCTGGTGGGGAGACGGGCCGGGGCCAGCTGGGAATGGGGGAAGCGTCCCGCGCTCCTTGCGCAGCCCTTCGGCAACGAGTGCGCCCGTTGACCCCGCTGTGCGCCGCGCCTCGCGCGAGGATGCGCATCCGCTTTTGTCTCGGGCCAATGAGGAAGCTGGTCGACGCACAGAAGGTGGTCGACCGGGATGACGGCGCAGCTGCTGCCGTTGCGTGCGCCGCAAGCGCAGGGTCTCCGCGCCGCAGAAGTGGGGAATGGCGACAGGGAACGCGGCAAGTGCATCGCCGCTGCGTGGCGGGACACCTTCGGCACACGAACCAAACGCATCTGGCGACCCTCGCCGCGAAACACGCGAACAACGGCCAGTGGAACAACGCGCTCAAACACACGTCGCGCGCGTCCTTGCGACCGAACGAACGACCAGACTTTCGCAGCGCGCAGTTGACGCTGCCGGCCAAGCGCAACTGCTGACGGTAGCCGCGTGTGAGCGGCGGAGCGTCGGCAACGCAACTTGGTCGCGAAGTGCGCGTACGCAAGGCCGGCATACCACATTCTCGCGAGGCGCGGCGGCAGCGCAGCGTGCGTGCAGCAGTGAGGAAAAGGCATTGCGGAACGAGGCAGCGCGACATTGGTCGGACAGAACATGCAGGGGTGCGGCGCGCGCCGAGAAGGCAGCAAGGGCACGTGTGTTGACAACAGGAAGGCGGCGCGGAGGGTGCCGCGCGACCTAGGAGGCACGAACCGGCCCATGCACTCGTGCAAACAACTCCCAGGTTGTTGGGTATGGCGTGGATGGGGAGGAAGCACAGCGACACGACAGAGCAGGGAACAGCAGGCGCGCGGCCGCTGAGACAAAAGTGCTCGACACATCAATCACGGCACGCGTCGGAGGAGACGGGTTGACACATCTGACAAGGGATAGGTGCGCGCAGCGGTTGCGCAAAGCGAAAGGGGACCACGAGAGCGCGCCGCGACGCGCGCGCGTTTGGTGTGCGGAACTATTTAAAAAGGCAACGCGGGACGCGGAGGAGAAGGATGGGGCCTCGATGCCACCTCAACGCGCGGTGAGACCCGAAAAAGAAGGGACGCCCATATGAGGTGGTCGGAAACAAAGAGATCCGAGACAGAGACATTAGGAGCGGACGCGCTTTGGTCGCGAACTTCCTGTCGAGGGATGTTTTATGGCACGTGTGCGTTTCCACAGTCTTTGAATTGGACGGTTCGAGCGCGCGCGCGCGGGCCACACGCAGACAGCCAGCGGGACGTGTGAACAGGAACGTACGGGAGTGAGACTGCGAACGCGGATGCGGGAGATGGGAACGCCTCGTGAACAGAAAGAGCGGGAGCCGGCGCGAGGGCTGGGGACCGAGGAGTTGGGCGCGGCCTTTGAGCGGCAGCCGTCGCCTGAAAGATGACACAGAAAAGTAACACGACAGCCTGAGAATGGACTTTGGAGGATCACAGCGGCCGGACAGCGGCGCGAGTATGGGAAGGAAGGTGCGCGTTGCGCACCAGGAAGGCTTGGGGAAACGACACAAGAAACGGACGAGGGACGCGCATCGGCCTTGCCGACGATGGAAAGATGACACTTCGTCGGGAAGGAAGCTGCGCGTGTCGCGTGCGGTGAGAGTTGGTGGCAAGCACAAAAAACACGAACGGACAAACATTATTGACCACCACTGCGGGAGGCCAAGAAGGATATTGGCCGTCGCCGGGAGAGACAGAAGGCCTCAAGCGAGGGGAAGGAGCAGGACGGCGCGGTGCGCGTGGCTAGACGCCGCAGTGGCCAGGTCGGCGGACGTTCAGTTTTTGGTGCGGACAGCCGGAGAACCGGAGTGCAGCAGGCCGAAGAGGCGCGCACCGGCAAGCCGCACCGGCCATGCAGGACTTGGGACAAACGTTGGGACAAAA
Source organism: Trypanosoma vivax (assembly GCA_021307395.1). Classification (NCBI taxonomy): domain Eukaryota; phylum Euglenozoa; class Kinetoplastea; order Trypanosomatida; family Trypanosomatidae; genus Trypanosoma; species Trypanosoma vivax. Next base: position 204,618 of record SOPI01000166.1, on the reverse strand, counting down.
CCGGGTGCGCTGTCATAGCGGTGGATGGGGAAGAAGGAGCATTTTCGGCATGGAAGGGCAGCAGGCTTGGCGCAGGAGAGGGGGCGGGATGTTTCCTATGCATTGAACGCCGCTTTATGATATTGCGAGCGTTTGGCAGCGCGAACAGGCAACAGCGTGACGCGCGGTCGCCGCTGCCAAGGCAACAGGACACGCGAAAAGAGGAGCGAGACGTTGGTGCAAGAAGGACCGGGAAGACACAGGAACAGGGTGCGTTGGGGACTGGTGCGTTCGGAGGGTGGCGCATGTGACCGAGTTTGCTTGCGAGGCGGAGGGAGAAAGAACATACAGGATGTGAAGTTGACAAGCATCGCGACCAGACTAAGACCGGGCGCTGCCCGCACATCGCGCGCACAAATCTTCTGAGGATTGGCTGAGAAATCGCAAATGAAAGCGGACACGGCAAAAGAGAAATAAGGACAGGTGGAAAGAGCAGAAAGTAAGGCGCAGAGAAGGGAACAGGGAAGACGCAGGAGGAGGCCCGAAAGGCTCAGGCAAACCAACGTGAGAAGGTGAGATCGTGCTAAGGCGCCGTTAAGCGTCGCAAGGAGTGGGGCGGCAGGAACGCAGGAACTGTGACACGCGCGCGTGGGTTCGCGCGCAATGGATGCACCACGGACGGCGAAGGAGGGTTGTGAGAGGGGCAGTTGGCGGCACAGGGCATTGGAGTCAACGCGCAGAAGTGACGAAACACAGGAAAAGCAGCGGGACAGCGATTCTTGGGCAGACAGGCGCGGGGTGACGGAGCAGTGAACGTGATAACCTGGCAAACGAGGAAAATGAACCTTGACCAGGTCACAAAAATAGGAGGTGAAAGCAGGGGCACTGCCAACAGGCACGTGGTCAGGGGCGAGAGTGACAGACGCAGGGGACGCGTGGGTAAGAGGGGTGTGAGCGAGAAGGACCCGAAGACAACGCGAGGCGCACATTTTTCCAAAGAAGCGAAGGGGAGGAAGGGTGGAGGGACACAGAGGGGGGCGCGGCAACCGTGTGTGCCGGCATTGTGGGTGCTGAAAGCATCGGCTGCGGCCGGGCAGTTGGCTGGCACAAAAGAAAAGGCGCAAAGCAGCGGGAAAGGGAGACGCAAGAGAGCGAAACAGGGGGGACACGCAAGGAGGTTTGACACACGCGAGCGACCGAAAGAGAGGGGAACCACAGAAGAGGCGAGGCGCTGACGCTCGCAGCGACCGCGTCCTTTATAGGCGCGTGTGGAAGCACAGGGCGAAGCAACCCGGGAAGGTTGCGAAAGCGCGGAAGAAAGAACAGCAAGGATGCTTTCCGGATGCCGCGACGTTGGCGCGGCAGCGTGGTTTGAGAAACGCGAGCGCGTGTTTTTGCGTGTGGGGGACCAATGGGGGCGACTCGGGTTGGCATTTGGGGGCAGGGGATGGAAAAAAAGCACGAGCGGCACGGCAGAAGTTGGAGGGGAACGGCCAAGAAGGTTGACAGCAGGCACGTCCTAAGACACGACCAAATGAGACCGAGCGAGGGGTCCAATGGTAGAAACTGAACACGCACAGAGCAGAACGGGGCCTGCGTGAGCGCTGCGCCGCAACAAGGCGCATAGCCGCGCGCAGGGCGTGTGACGCGGGGGAGGCGGCGCGTGAAGAGAGGAGACAGGAAGCAAAGAGAGAAAAGAGCAAAGGCACAGCGACAAGAAGTTGACGAAGAGGATGGAGGAAGGGCGAGTTGCGTCTGGAAAACATCGAGGCGGGAACGCTGTGGTGATCGAGGGCAGCCGCGGGGGTGCAGTGGGAAGCGGAGCGAGGGGGTAAAGAGGGCAATGGAGTCTGAGGAGAGGGCGTCGGTTTTGTGAGGGAGCGAGGCAAGGGAACAGAGGGAGAGGGCGTGCAATGGACCGGCGAACACCTGGGAAGAGATGAGGCGCAAAGGCCACGCGGATTAAATATGGGAAAATGGAACGAGGCTGCGGGCAGGCACCGGAAGGACGGGTTGATGGTGGAACTGGCGAGCCAGGCAATAGGGCCGGGGGGGGGGGGAGACGAGCAGTGACAAACGGTTGCGCGACACCAATGGGATAGAGGGATATGGGAAGACAAGTGGAGGGTCTTTGCGAGGGAAAGAAGTCTATGCGGGGTGATGGACGAAGGCCGAAAAAGCGGGGAGTGGCCAAGAACAACAAAGCCGGAGCAGGGCGCCGGTTGAGGCATGGGGCGTGACAGGCGGGAAACTTGGTGTGCTTTGTTCGGCGCGGGAGACGGAGGTGAACGAGTAGGAGGCGCAGAGGAGGAACGCGTGGGGAGAATAAAACACGCGGACCTAGAGGAACGCATAGTCCTTGACCGCGTAGCAGACACGCTTGGAGTGGACAGCGGGGTGAAGAGACATGCACGCACACTTGGCACTTCGGCGGCGGAGGAAGGCACAACACACACCAGTAGAAGAGGGAGAAGCACGGAAGAGGACAGACAGGTCGGGGAACGTGGGTGGGAAGTGACGACGAGCAGGGGCCATTTGGGTTGGGCTTGTGGCCTCATGGAAAACCGTTGGTTGTTGGAAACAGAGACGAGCCTGCGTAAAGGCGCATGCACTGCGGGCAATGTTGGGGCATGCACGTGTAGCAGGCATTTGCTGCTTGGAGACCAGGCGGGCACCATCGAAAGATTATAAAATGCAGACAAGAGACGTGAAGCGGTGAGGGTGTTAAGAAAGGACACATTGTTGGTGGAGGTTGCGGCCGCGAAACACGCGGTGACACGAAGAGGCACGTGGAGAACAGGAAACAAAAGGGGAAGGCGCAGCGGTGGATTGACATGTCGGAGGGTGCGTTTTTTTTATTTAGGTGCTGTTTTCGCATGTGGCGGAGAGACATTGGCGCAACGAGAAAAAGGTGGGAAGCGAGCATTGGGTTACTTAGACAGGAAAGGAAGAAGGGTGTAAAGGGGAAGAAGCAGTGATGAGCACTTTATTTTTGCGCACGGAAGGGTCTAAGACAACCTGGACCTCTACCGAAAGGCGGAGTAGATCGCCGGGGCGCAGGAAAACGTTTCTGCTTGAAGAGGTGAGTTCGAAAAAATCGAAGCAGTTCCGGACAGTAGGAAAAAAGACGGGTTTGGTTGAATTGAAGACGCAATGATCGAAGAAAGATCGAAGAAGCAGGTCGTCGAGGAGAAATTCGAAATTTGAAGAAGGTGCTGTTTTATTTTCTGTGTTTTCTTTTTTTTAGAGCGAGGTAAAAGCTGAATTGTTTTGCAGTGAAAAATGTTGCACGCGCAGAAGAAGAATGAAGAAACACGGGAAAGGAGTGAGCTGAGCTGGAACCTTTCTTTTGAATGTGAAAATGTGAAAAAGAACAGGCGATGCTGCAAAAACGAATTTTGACTTTAGTTTTTTTTCGGTTGATGTTATTAGTGAGAGATTTTCTTTTTTATTTTTAATTAGACTAAATTCTTTCTTCTTCTTTTCTTCTTCTGCTGTTCTTCTTTTCTTTTTAGTTTCTTTTTTTAATTTTTTAATTTTTTAATTTTTTAGTTTTTTTTGGTTTTTTATCTTTTTATTTTCCTTTTATGTTTTCTTTTTGTGTTTTTTAAAATTTTAATTTACTTTATTTTTTTTCTTATTTTTTAATTATTTGCACCGTCTCGTTTATGCCATTACAAGTTAAATGGTTTTTTTTCAACTTTCTCATCTTATGTTTTTTTTATTTTATAAGTAGCTTCGCCGCAGTTAAATCTTTTTTTTCTTTTTCTTTCTCAAAGCTTGGCAAAATGCCAAAAATGTAAGAGTCTAACTTTTGCCATTACCTTTGCTTGTTGCTTTCGGGTGTTCTTTTCTTCAATTTTTTTCCCGTTTTTTTCTTTAAAATTTCTTTAATTTTTTTTCTTAATTTATCGCCTTTTTTTAAGTCACTTCCCTGCTTGAAGTGTCTCTTTATTGGTCTTTTTTATTTTATTGTAGGCTGGCTCCCTTATCGTCTTTATGTGTTTTTTAAAAAAAAACATATTTTATTTTATTATTTTTATTTTTAGTTTCGTTTGTGCCACCCTTTTCGCTTCTTTTTGTTTTGTTTTTATCCCCTGTGTTCTCTTGGTTCTATGGTCTCCCGGTGTTTTGTTTGTGATTGTTTTCGCACTGCGACATTTAAACGCGTCTCGCCGAAACTGTGAAACCAGCGCAGCTTTCGCCAAAGCCTTTCCCACACGTTACTTGACTTGTGTCCATCCTTCCGGTGTTTTCCCTTTTTCTGTGTCTTTTTAATTATGCCGTTCCCCTTTTTTTCATTTTTCTATTTTTGTTCTCCTTAACTCTCTTCATTGCGTTGAAGGTTTTTCTATCCTTTTTTCCTTTTTGCCTTTTTTCCTTTCTGTTAGAATATGTTTTTATTTTTCTGTGCCCGTTTTGATTGTTTGGTCGTGCTTTGCTACTTTTTGTTTTTTCTCCCCCGCAGCGCTTTCCCTTACGCTTCTTTTTCCTTTTTTTCTTTCTTCCCGCACTCGGCTTCTTGTCTTTTGTGTCCAATTCTTTTCGCTCATGCCTTGCTCTTGCCCTGACCATGCCTTCGCGCCTCTCAGTGTGTTCTCGTCTCCTGTCTTATTCCTCTCTGCTTGCTTCCTTCCCTTTTTCTAAATGTTGTGTTCCGCTTTTCCTTCTTAATTTTTCTTTCCATTTCTAAGTCTTTCATTTGTCCTTTGTGTGCTGTCCTGTGCGCGGTGTGTCTTCTTGCTCTTTGGTGCTTTTCTTGCTTTTCCTGTGCGCCGTGTTGCATCGTGTCCCTGTCTTGGTGCGTGTTTTTCTTTCTCTCCCCTCCATTTTTCGCGCTCTTCATGTTGCGCCAAAGTGTGGCATTTGTTGTCCCTCTTTCCTCTTCTTCTGGTGCCGTTGTCCCTGTTGCGTGTGTCGTGGAGTCCTGTTCTTTTGTTGGCCTGTTTTCTCCTGCGTGCCTTGTTCTTCTTATGTGCCCGTTCCGTTGCCCTTGTTCTTTTGCGATATCTTGCTGCTGCGGCTGTTTTCGTGCTCGGTGTGCGTGCCTGTCTTGTTGGCACCGCGCACGGCTCTTTTTGCTGTGTGCCCGTTTCGCGTGCCCGGTCCGTGCGTTTTTGTCTTCGCGTCGGTCTTTGGCACGTCGCGTTTCCTCTTGTCTTTCCTGCCGCGGTTTGCGTGTTTCTGCCCTGTGCGCTGTGATGCCTGTGCTTTTTGCGGCACGCGCCTTGGCGTTAAAGTCCCTCATTCAGTTGGCCGTGTGGCTGTTGCCTGTTGTGTGTGTGTTTCTTTGCCTTGCCCGTTTCTGGCGTGTTTTTCCCTTTCCGACGTGGTGCTTCCTTGCTGTGTTTCTCTTCTTTGTTCTGGTTGCGACTTTCGCTTTGTGCCTCGATGCCGCGTGTTTCGCTTGCTCGTTTTCGTGTGTTGCGTGTTTCTCGTTTCGCCTTCCGCGGTGCCGCTCTGCTGCGCTTGATGCCGCCTTGTTCTCTGTCTTCGACGTGCGCGTGTCGTGGTGCGCCTGTGTCATCCTCTTTGCTGGTGTCCGCGTTCCGTTCTTGTGCTGGACTCGGCTGCACTTCGCGCTGTTTCAGCACCTTGGTTCTTTCGGTCCCGTGTTGCCTGTGTCCCTTCGCGTCGCTTTGCGCACGTGTTTGTTTGCGTGTTTTTTTCCTTGTCGTGGCTGTGCTGGTCGCCCTTTCTTTTTGTGCCTTGGCGGCGGTGTTGTGCGTGTGGCGTTCTTGGCGGTCTCTTGCGGTGTTGCTGTGCAAGGTGTTTGGATGTGCTTCTTTGTTGCCTTGCCGCGTCGTGTTCGGGCGCGGGCGCGCGGTGGCGCGAGCTGATGTGCAGGCGCTGCGTTGTTTTGGCGGCATTGCTGGCTGCTTTCTTTTGACCTGTTCATGTTCCCTGCGTGTGCTGTTCACTGTGCGAAGTCATGTGTCTCTCGCTGTGTTGGCGCGCCGTGTGCCGCTCCGTGGCCTGCTTGTCCTCGCCTCTTGGTCCTGTGTCTATTTTGTTTCCTTGTGTTTTTCGCAAGCGCGTGCTGCCTACCCTTTCTTGGCGCGTGGAAAGCGAAGCCGTTAATTGCTTTGCTGTGCCCGCTGTGTCAGTTTCGGCAAGTGCGCTGGTCGACCTCTTTCTTTGCCGAGCGCTGCGTGGCAACGGGTGCCCAAAACAGGTCGCGTTGCCCTCCGCTCTTGTTGGCTGCCTGCTGTTTCCTTGCCCTGCGCACTGCACCTTCCCCTGCGCGCCTCACGTCCTTGGGTCGCGCAAGGCGAGGTGTGCGGCTGCAAGCAGGTAAGCGCGCCGCTGTGTGTTTTGGGTTCCTTCTTGTTTCCTCTCCCCAGTGCTTGTGCCGTCGCTTCGGTCGGTGTGTGTGTCGGTGTGCTCCGCGGCTGGCTGCTGGTGTGTGTGCGTGCATGTTTGTTGCGTGTGGTCGTATGTCCCTCCTGTGCTGGTGCAGTGTTCCTTGGTGCGTGCGCGCGTCACCGTTTGTGCTGCTGCTGTGTGTCCGGCGTTGTTTCTGTCTTTCGTTCCCGTGCCTTTCGTTGTGTGCGCCTCGCGCAGTGCCTCCTCTTCCCCGTCTTCGGTGGCGTTGCATATCTTCTGAGCGCTTTTCGTGCACGCCTCCGTGAGCTTTTCTTGTGCTGCCTGCAGTTTTTTCAGTTCGTCGGCGAGCTTGTTGCAGTCTGCCTTGCCGTTGATGTTTTCTGCAAATGTTGTTGCTGCGGTTCCCGGGCTTTGCTTTCCTGCTTTGGTTGTTGACGCTGGTGTCATGTCCAACAGGCCTGCCCATGTGACCTTTCGAGCCTCGGCGGTTCTGGTGCCGATGATGCCGCCGATTGTGTTTGTGGCTCTTGCGCGGTGGTGTGTCAAGGTGCATGCCTTGTTGTCATCATGTGGCGTCTGTCCGGTCAGCAAGTCGCTTCGGTCGACGATGGCGCGGTACGTTAGCATGTCAGCGTATCTTCTACCGTTTAGAATCTTCTCAGGTCCGACGCCGGTCACGGTGAATGTGTTCTTTGTTGGCTTGACGAGCGCCACGACTTTTTTCACTGCCGATTCGTCTGCGCCGCACGCTGCGAGGTGCGACGCGAGGACGTAGTCGGTGTTCCCATCGTTGGCAGCGTTTTCGGCCCCTCCGCTTGTGCCCTCGGTCTTGCCGATGCATAGCTTGCCTGTGCCTGTGACGGCGCCGCTCATGCTGCCGAATGTTGTTATGAAGTCGCTGATGCGCCATGCGTGCCGCGTTGCGCGTTCAATGATGCGTGGTGCTGCGCCCGTGACCGCGTCCGCGAGCGCCGCGACCGTGTTGGCTTCCTCGGCAAGGCGCGCCAGCGATGCGTTGCCTGTGGCCTGCCAAACCCTCAGCACCATGGCCTGCTTCTCCCTCGCGGCGCCTGCCTGCTTCCTTGCCTCGTCGCTTGCGTCGCTGGCCGCTTGCGCGACGCCGCGCAGAAAAATGCTCTGCGCGCAAAGCTCCTTCGCAAGCTCGAGCTTCAGCCCCCTCCCCTCGCTGTTCGCGCTCGCAGTCCGAATGCACATTGCGAGCGCGAAAACACCAAACCACGCGGCCAAGCGCCGCGCGCCCAGCATCCCTCCCCCCATTTTCGAGCAAGACTGCAGAAAAAGTGGCGATGCCGCCGCACTTGCCACGCCGCACGCCGAGAACCTCGCGAATAGACGTGCGCACAAATCATGCAATACCTTGAGCGCGCGCGACCTCGGTGGCCGCCACGGACACCACAGCCCCGCCCCACCCTTCTCTTGCGCCCATGCTCGTGCTGCGGCGTCGGCCCCTCACTTGGTAAGCGCGAGCATGGCGCCGCGCAGTGCGCCGCCCTTTCCTGCGCGACATGCGCTGCGCGCCGCTCTGCCCGAGGCATTTTCCGGAAGACGAAGCGGCGCCGCCGCCGTGTCGCTTGCCTCGTGTCGCCCGCCAGTCAGCCTGTCGCGCTCTTGCTGCGGCGCTGCTGCCTGCCACATGCTGCCTCCCTCCTTGTGCAGACACGCGCACGGACGGCGGCAGCCTGGTGGGGAGCCGGGCCGGGGCCAGCTGGGGATGGGGGAAGCGTCCCGCGCTCCTTGCGCAGCCCTTCGGCAACGAGTGCGCCCGTTGACCCCGCTGTGCGCCGCGCCTCGCGCGAGGATGCGCATCCGCTTTTGTCTCGGGCCAATGAGGAAGCTGGTCGACGCACAGAAGGTGGTCGACCGGGATGACGGCGCAGCTGCTGCCGTTGCGTGCGCCGCAAGCGCAGGGTCTCCGCGACGCAGAAGTGGGGAATGGCGACAGGGAACGCGGCAAGTGCATCGCCGCTGCGTGGCGGGAGCGCTTCGGCACACGAACCGAACGAACCTGGCGACCCTCGCCGCGAAACACGCGAACAACGGCCAGTGGACCAACGCGCTCAAACACACGTCGCGCGCGTCCTTGTGACCGAACGAACGACCAGACTTTCGCAGCGCGCATTTGACGCTGCCGGCCAAGCGCAACTGGTGACGGTAACCGCGTGTGAGCGGCGGAGCGTCGGCAACGCAACTTGGTCGCGAAGTGCGCGTACGCAAGGCCGGCATACCACATTCTCGCGAGGCGCGGCGGCAGCGCAGCGTGCGTGCAGCAGTGAGGAAAAGGCATTGCGGAACGAGGCAGCGCGACATTGGTCGGACAGAACATGCAGGGGTGCGGCGCGCGCCGAGAAGGCAGCAAGGGCACGTGTGTTGACAACAGGAAGGCGGCGCGGAGGGGTGCCGCGCGACCTAGGAGGCACGAACCGGCCCATGCACTCGTGCAAACAACTCCCAGGTTGTTGGGTATGGCGTGGATGGGGAGGAAGCACAGCGACACGACAGAGCAGGGAACAGCAGGCGCGCGGCCGCTGAGACAAAAGTGCTCGACACATCAATCACGGCACGCGTCGGAGGAGACGGGTTGACACATCTGACAAGGGATAGGTGCGCGCAGCGGTTGCGCAAAGCGAAAGGGGACCGCGAGAGCGCGCCGCGACGCGCGCGCGTTTGGTGTGCGGAACTATTTAAAAAGGGCAACGCGGGACGCGGAGGAGAAGGATGGGGCCTCGATGCCACCTCAAACCGCGGTGAGACCCGAAAAAGAAGGGACGCCCATATAAGGTGGTCGGAGACAAAGAGATCCGAGACAGAGACATTAGGAGCGGACGCGCTTTGGTCGCGAACTTCCTGTCGAGGGATGTTTTATGGCACGTGTGCGTTTCCACAGTCTTTGAATTGGACGGTACGAGCGCGCGCGCGCGGGCCACACGCAGACAGCCAGCGGGACGTGTGAACAGGAACGTACGGGAGTGAGACTGCGAACGCGGATGCGGGAGATGGGAACGCCTCGTGAACAGAAAGACTGGGAGCCGGCGCGAGGGCTGGGGACCGAGGAGTTGGGCGCGGCCTTTGAGCGGCAGCCGTCGCCTGAAAGATGACAAAGATAGAGGCCACGACAGCCTGAGAATGGACTTTGGAGAAACACAGCGGCCGGACAGCGGCGCGAGTATGTGAAGGAAGGTGCGCGTTGAGCGACAGGAAGGCTTGGGGAAACGACACAAGAAACGGACGAGGGACGCGCATCGGCCTTGCCGACGATGGAAAGATGACACTTCGTCGGGAAGGCACATGCGCGTGTCGCGGGCGGTGAGAGTTGGTGGCAAGCACAAAAAACACGAACGGACAAACATTATTGACCACCACTGCGGGAGGCCAAGAAGGATATTGGCCGTCGCCGGGAGAAACAGAAGGCCTCAAGCGAGGGGAAGGAGCAGGACGGCGCGGTGCGCGTGGCTAGACGCCGCAGTGGCCAGGTCGGCGGACGTTCAGTTTTTGGTGCGGACAGCCGGAGGACCGGAGTGCAGCAGGCCGAAGAGGCGCGCACCGGCAAGCCGCAGCGGCCATGCAGGACTTGGGACAAACGTTGGGACAAAACCGGGTGCGCTGTCATAGCGGTGGGTGGGGAAGAAGGAGCATTTTCGGCATGGAAGGGCAGCAGGCTTGGCGCAGGAGAGGGGGCGGGATGTTTCCTATGCATTGAACGCCGCTTTATGATATTGCGAGCGTTTGGCAGCGCGAACAGGCAACAGCGTGACGCGCGGTCGCCGCCACCACGCAGCAAGGAAACACGAAAAGAGGAGCGAGACGTTGGTGCAGGAAGGACCGGGAAGACACAGGAACAGGGCGCGTTGGGGACTGGTGCGTTCGGAGGGTGGCGCATGTGACCGAGTTTGCTTGCGAGGCGGAGGGAGAAAGAACATACAGGATGTGAAGTTGACAAGCATCGCGACCAGACTAAGACCGGGCGCTGCCCGCACATCGCGCGCACAAATCTTCTGAGGATTGGCTGAGAAATCGCAAATGAAAGCGAACACGGCAAAAGAGAAATAAGGAGAAGTGAAACAAGCAGAAAGTAAGGCGCAGAGAAGGGAACAGGAAAGACGCAGGAGGAAGCCCGAAAGGCTCAGGCAAACCAACGTGAAAAGGTGAGATGGTGCTAAGGCGCCGTTTACCGTCGCAAGGAGTGGGGCGGCAGGAGCGTAGGAACTGTGACGCGCGCGTGGGTTCGCGCGCAATGGATGCACCACGGACGGCGAAGGAGGGTTGTGAGAGGGGCAGTTGGCGGCACAGGGCATTGGAGTCGACGCGCAGAAGTGACGAAAGACGGGAAAAGCAGCGGGACAGCGATTCTTGGGCAGACAGGCGCGGGGTGACGGAGCAGTGAACGTGATAACCTGGCAAACGAGGAACATGAACCTTGACCAGGTCACAAAAATAGGAGGTGAAAGCAGGGGCACTGCCAACAGGCACGTGGTCAGGGGAGAGAGTAACAGACGCAGGGGACGCGTGGGTAAGAGGGGTGTGAGCGAGAAGGACCCGAAGACAACGCGAGGCGCACATTGGTCCAAAGAAGCGAAGGGGAGGAAGGGTGGAGGGACACAGAGGGGGGCGCGGCAACCGTGTGTGCCGGCATTGTGGGTGCTGAAAGCATCGGCTGCGGCCGGGCAGTTGGCTGGCACAAAAGAAAAGGCGCAAAGCAGAGGGAAAGGGAGACTCGCGAGAGCGAGACAGGGGGGACACGCAAGGAGGTTTGACACACGCGAGCGACCGACAGAGAGGGAAGCCACAGAAGAGGCGAGGCGCTGACGCTCGCAGCGACCGCGTCCTTTATAGGCGCATGTGGAAGCACAGGGCGAAGCAACCCGGGAAGGTTGCGAAAGCGCGGAAGAAAGAACAGCAAGGATGCTTTCCGGATGCCGCGACGTTGGCGCGGCAGCGTGGTTTGAGAAACACGAGCGCGTGTTTTTGCGTGTGGGGGACCAATGGGGGCAACTCGGGTTGGCATTTGGGGGGCAGGGGATGGAAAAAAAGCACGAGCGGCACGGCAGAAGTTGGAGGGAACGGCCAAGAAGGTTGACAGCAGGCACGTCCTAAGACACGACCAAATGAGACCGAGCGAGGGGTCCAATGGTAGAAACTGAAAACGCACAGAGCAGAACGGGGCCTGCGTGAGCGCTGCGCCGCAACAAGGCGCATAGACACGCGCAGGGCGTGTGACGCGGGGGAGGCGGCGCGTGGAGAGAGGAGACAGGAAGCAAAGAGTGAAAAGAGCAAAGGCACAGCGACAAGAAGTTGACGAAGAGGATGGAGGAAGGGCGAGTTGCGTCTGGAAAACATCGAGGCGGGAACGCTGTGGTGATCGAGGGCAGCCGCGGGGGTGCAGTGGGAAACGAAGCGAGGGGGTAAAGAGGGCAATGGAGTCTGAGGAGAGGGCGTCGGTTTTGTGAGGGAGCGAGGCAAGGGAACAGAGGGAGAGGGCGTGCAATGGGTCGGGGACCACCTGGGAAGAGATGAGGCGCAAAGGCCACGCGGATTAAATATGGGAAAATGGAACGAGGCTGCGGGCAGGCACCGGAAGGACGGGTTGATGGTGGAACTGGCGAGCAGGCAATAGGGCCGGGGGGGGGGGAGACGAGCAGTGACAAACGGTTGCGCGACACCAATGGGATAGAGGGATATGGGAAGACAAGTGGAGGGTCTTTGCGAGGGAGAGAAGTCTATGCGGGGTGATGGACGAAGGCCGAAGCGGAAGGGTGTGGCCAAGAACAACGAAGCCGGAGCAGGGCGCCGGTTGAGGCATGGGGCGTGACAGGCGGGAAACTTGGTGTGCTTTGTTCGGCGCGGGGGCCGGAGGTGAGCGAGTAGGAGGCGCAGAGGAGGAACACGTGGGGAGAATAAAACACGCGGACCTAGAGGAACGCATAGTCCTAGACCGCGTAGCAGACACGCTTGGAGGGGACAGCGGGGCAAAGAGACATGCACGCACACTTGGCACTTCGGCGGCGGAGGAAGGCACAACACACACCAGTAGAAGAGGGGGAAGCACGGAAGAGGACAGACAGGTCGGGGAACGTGGGTGGGAAGTGACGACGAGCAGGGGCCATTTGGGTTGGGCTTGTGGCCTCATGGGCAACCGTTGGTTGTTGGAGACAGAGACGAGACTGCGGAAAGGCACATGCACTGCGGGCAATGTTGGGGCATGCACGTGTAGCAGGCATTTGCTGCTTGGAGACCAGGCGGGCACCATCGAAAGATTATAAAATGCAGACAAGAGACGTGAAGCGGTGAGGGTGTTAAGAAAGGACACATTGTTGGTGGAGGTTGCGGCCGCGAAACACGCGGTGACACGAAGAGGCACGTGGAGAACAGGAAACAAAAGGAGAAGAAGCAGCGATGGATTGACATGTCGGAGGGTGCGTTTTTTTTATTTAGGTGCTGTTTTCGCATGTGGCGGAGAGACATTGGCGCAACAAGAAAAAGGAGGGAAGCGAGCATTGGGTTACTTAGACAGCAAAGGAAGAAGGGTGAAAATGGGAAGAAGCAGTGATGTGCACTTTATTTTTGCGCACGGAAGGGTCTAAGACAACCTGGACCTCTACCGAAAGGCGGAGTAGATCGCCGGGGCGCAGGAAAACGTTTCTGTTTGAAGAGGTGAGTTCGAAAAAAGCGAAGCAGTTCCGGAGAGTAGGAAAAAAGACGGGTTTGGTTGAATTGAAGACGCAATGATCGAAGAAAGATCAAGAAGCAGATCGTCGAGGAGAAATTCGAAATTTGAAGAAGGTGCTGTTTTATTTTCTGTGTTTTCTTTTTTTTTAGAGCGAGGTAAAAGCTGAATTGTTTTGCAGTGAAAAATGTTGCACGCGCAGAAGAAGAATGAAGAAACACGGGAAAGGAGTGAGCTGAGCTGGAACCTTTCTTTTGAATGTGAAAATGTGAAAAAGAACAGGCGATGCTGCAAAAACGAATTTTGACTTTAGTTTTTTTTCGGTTGATGTTATTAGTGAGAGATTTTCTTTTTTATTTTTAATTAGACTAAATTCTTTCTTCTTCTTTTCTTCTTCTGCTGTTCTTCTTTTCTTTTTAGTTTCTTTTTTTAATTTTTTAATTTTTTAATTTTTTAGTTTTTTTTGGTTTTTTATCTTTTTATTTTCCTTTTATGTTTTCTTTTTGTGTTTTTTAAAATTTTAATTTACTTTATTTTTTTTCTTATTTTTTAATTATTTGCACCGTCTCGTTTATGCCATTACAAGTTAAATGGTTTTTTTCAACTTTCTCATCTTATGTTTTTTTATTTTATAAGTAGCTTCGCCGCAGTTAAATCTTTTTTTTCTTTTTCTTTCTCAAAGCTTGGCAAAATGCCAAAAATGTAAGAGTCTAACTTTTGCCATTACCTTTGCTTGTTGCTTTCGGATGTTCTTTTCTTCAATTTTTTTCCCGTTTTTTTCTTTAAAATTTCTTTAATTTTTTTTCTTAATTTATCGCCTTTTTTTAAGTCACTTCCCTGCTTGAAGTGTCTCTTTATTGGTCTTTTTTATTTTATTGTAGGCTGGCTCCCTTATCGTCTTTATGTGTTTTTTAAAAAAAAACATATTTTATTTTATTATTTTTATTTTTAGTTTCGTTTGTGCCACCCTTTTCGCTTCTTTTTGTTTTGTTTTTATCCCCTGTGTTCTCTTGGTTCTATGGTCTCCCGGTGTTTTGTTTGTGATTGTTTTCGCACTGCGACATTTAAACGCGTCTCGCCGAAACTGTGAAACCAGCGCAGCTTTCGCCAAAGCCTTTCCCACACGTTACTTGACTTGTGTCCACTCTTCCGGTGTTTTCTCTTTTTCTGTGTCTTTTTAATAATGCCGTTCCCCTTTTTTTATTTTTCTATTTTTGTCCTCCTTAACTCTCTTCATTGCGTTGAAGGTTTTTCTATCCTTTTTTCCTTTTTGCCTTTTTTCCTTTCTGTTAAACATATGTTTTTATTTTTCCGTGCCCGTTTTTTTTGTTCGGTCGTGCTTTGCTACTTTTTGTTTTTTCCCCCCGCAGCGCTTTCCCTTACGCCTCGTTTTCTTTTTTTTCTTTCTTCCCTCACTCGGCTTCTTGTCTTTTGTGTCCAATTCTTTTCGCTCATGCCTTGCTCTTGCCCTGACCATGCCTTCGCGCCTCTCAGTGTGTTCTCGTCTCCTGTCTTATTCCTCTCTGCTTGCTTCCTTCCCTTTTTCTAAATGTTGTGTTCCGCTTTTCCTTCGTAATTTTTCTTTCCATTTCTAAGTCTTTCATTTGTCCTTTGTGTGCTGTCCTGTGCGCGGTGTGTCTTCTTGCTCTTTGGTGCTTTTCTTGCTTTTCCTGTGCGCCGTGTTGCATCGTGTCCCTGTCTTGGTGCGTGTTTTTCTTTCTCTCCCCTCCATTTTTCGCGCTCTTCATGTTGCGCCAAAGTGTGGCATTTGTTGTCCCTCTTTCCTCTTCTTCTGGTGCCGTTGTCCCTGTTGCGTGTGTCGTGGAGTCCTGTTCTTTTGTTGGCCTGTTTTCTCCTGCGTGCCTTGTTCTTCTTATGTGCCCGTTCCGTTGCCCTTGTTCTTTTGCGATATCTTGCTGCTGCGGCTGTTTGCCTGCTCGGTGTGCGTGCCTGTCTTGTTGGCACCGCGCACGGCTCTTTTTGCTGTGTGCCCGTTTCGCGTGCTCGGTCCGTGCGTTTTTGTCTTCGCGTCGGTCTTTGGCACGTCGCGTTTCCTCTGCTCTTTCCTGCCGCGGTTTGCGTGTTTCTGGCCTGTGCGTTGTGATGCCTGTGCTTTTTGCGGCACGCGCCTTGGCGTTAAAGTCCCTCATTCAGTTGGCCGTGTGGCTGTTGCCTGTTGCGTGTGTGTTTCTTTGCCTTGCCCGTTTCTGGCGTGTTTTTCCCTTTCCGACGTGGTGCTTCCTTGCTGTGTGTCTCTTCTTTGTTCTGGTTGCGACTTTCGCTTTGTGCCTCGATGCCGCGTGTTTCGCTTGCTCGTTTTCGTGTGTTGCGTGTTTCTCGTTTCGCCTTCCGCGGTGCCGCTCTGCTGCGTTTGATGCCGCCTTGTTCTCTGTCTTCGACGTGCGCGTGTCGTGGTGCGCCTGTGTCATCCTCTTTGCTGGTGTCCGCGTTCCGTTCTTGTGCTGGACTCGGCTGCACTTCGCGCTGTTTCAGCACCTTGGTTCTTTCGGTCCCGCGTTGCCTGTGTCCTTCGCGTCGCTTTGCGCACGTGTTTGTTTGCGTGTTTTTTTCCTTGGCGTGGCTGTGCTGGTTGCCCTTTCTTTTTGTGCCTTGGCGGCGGTGTTGTGCGTGTGGCGCTTTTGGCGTTCTCTTGCGGTGTTGCTGTGCAAGGTGTTTGGATGTGCTTCTTTGTTGCCTTGCCGTGTCGTGTTCGGGCGCGGGCGCGCGGTGGCGCGAGCTGATGTGCAGGCGCTGCGTTGTTTTGGCGGCATTGCTGGCTGCTTTCTTTTGACCTGTTCATGTTCCCTGCGTGTGCTGTTCACTGCGCTAAGTCATGTGTCTCTCGCTGTGCTGGCGCGCGGTGTGCCGCTCCGTGGCCTGCTTGTCCTCGCCTCTTGGTCCTGTGTCTATTTTGTTTCCTTGTGTTTTTCGCAAGCGCGTGCTGCCTACCCTTTCTTGGCGCGTGGAAAGCGAAGCCGTTAATTGCTTTGCTGTGCCCGCTGTGTCAGTTTCGGCAAGTGCGCTGGTCGACCTCTTTCTTTGCCGAGCGCTGCGTGGCAACGGGTGCCCAAAACAGGTCGCGTTGCCCTCCGCTCTTGTTGGCTGCCTGCTGTTTCCTTGCCCTGCGCACTGCACCTTCCCCTGCGCGCCTCACGTCCTTGGGTCGCGCAAGGCGAGGTGTGCGGCTGCAAGCAGGTAAGCGCGCCGCTGTGTGTTTTGGGTTCCTTCTTGTTTCCTCTCCCCAGTGCTTGTGCCGTCGCTTCGGTCGGTGTGTGTGTCGGTGTGCTCTGTGGCTGGCTGCTGGTGTGTGTGCGTGCATGTTTGCTGCGTGTGGTCGTATGTCCCTCCTGTGCTGGTGCAGTGTTCCTTGGTGCGTGCGCGCGTCACCGTTTGTGCTGCTGCTGTGTGTCCGGCGTTGTTTCTGTCTTTCGTTCCCGTGCCTTTCGTTGTGTGCGCCTCGCGCAGTGCCTCCTCTTCCCCGTCTTCGGTGGCGTTGCATATCTTCTGAGCGCTTTTCGTGCACGCCTCCGTGAGCTTTTCTTGTGCTGCCTGCAGTTTTTTCAGTTCGTCGGCGAGCTTGTTGCAGTCTGCCTTGCCGTTGATGTTTTCTGCAAATGTTGTTGCTGCGGTTCCCGGGCTTTGCTTTCCTGCTTTGGTTGTTGACGCTGGTGTCATGTCCAACAGGCCTGCCCATGTGACCTTTCGAGCCTCGGCGGTTCTGGTGCCGATGATGCCGCCGATTGTGTTTGTGGCTCTGGCGCGGTGGTGTGTCAAGGTGCATGCCTTGTTGTCATCATGTGGCGTCTGTCCGGTCAGCAAGTCGCTTCGGTCGACGATGGCGCGGTACGTTAGCATGTCAGCGTATCTTCTACCGTTTAGAATCTTCTCAGGTCCGACGCCGGTCACGGTGAATGTGTTCTTTGTTGGCTTGACGAGCGCCACGACTTTTTTCACTGCCGATTCGTCTGCGCCGCACGCTGCGAGGTGCGACGCGAGGACGTAGTCGGTGTTCCCGTTGGGCAGCGTTCTCGGCCCCTCCGCTGTGCCCTCGGTCTTGCCGATGCATAGCTTGCCTGTGCCTGTGACGGCGCCGCTCATGCTGCCGAATGTTGTTATGAAGTCGCTGATGCGCCATGCGTGCCGCGTTGCGCGTTCAATGATGCGTGGTGCTGCCCCCGTGACCGCGTCCGCGAGCGCCGCGACCGTGTTGGCTTCCTCGGCAAGGCGCGCCAGCGATGCGTTGCCTGTGGCCTGCCAAACCCTCAGCACCATGGCCTGCTTCTCCCGCGCGGCGCCTGCCTGCTTCCTTGCCTCGTCGCTTGCGTCGCTGGCCGCTTGCGCGACGCCGCGCAGAAAAATGCTCTGCGCGCAAAGCTCCTTCGCAAGCTCGAGCTTCAGCCCCCTCCCCTCGCTGTTCGCGCTCGCAGTCCGAATGCACATTGCGAGCGCGAAAACACCAAACCACGCGGCCAAGCGCCGCGCGCCCAGCATCCCTCCCCCCATTTTCGAGCAAGACTGCAGAAAAAGTGGCGATGCCGCCGCACTTGCCACGCCGCACGCCGAGAACCTCGCGAATAGACGTGCGCACAAATCATGCAATACCTTGAGCGCGCGCGACCTCGGTGGCCGCCACGGACACCACAGCCCCGCCCCACCCTTCTCTTGCGCCCATGCTCGTGCTGCGGCGTCGGCCCCTCACTTGGTAAGCGCGAGCATGGCGCCGCGCAGTGCGCCGCCCTTTCCTGCGCGACATGCGCTGCGCGCCGCTCTGCCCGAGGCATTTCCGGAAGACGAAGCGGCGCCGCCGCCGTGTCGCTTGCCTCGTGTCGCCCGCCAGTCAGCCTGTCGCGCTCTTGCTGCGGCGCTGCTGCCTGCCACATGCTGCCTCCCTCCTTGTGCAGACACGCGCACGGACGGCGGCAGCCTGGTGGGGAGACGGGCCGGGGCCAGCTGGGATGGGGGAAGCGTCCCGCGCTCCTTGCGCAGCCCTTCGGCAACGAGTGCGCCCGTTGACCCCGCTGTGCGCCGCGCCTCGCGCGAGGATGCGCATCCGCTTTTGTCTCGGGCCAATGAGGAAGCTGGTCGACGCACAGAAGGTGGTCGACCGGGATGACGGCGCAGCTGCTGCCGTTGCGTGCGCCGCAAGCGCAGGTCTCCGCGCCGCAGAAGTGGGGAATGGCGACAGGGAACGCGGCAAGTGCATCGCCGCTGCGTGGCGGGACCCTTCGGCACACGAACCAAACGCATCTGGCGACCCTCGCCGCGAAACACGCGAACAACGGCCAGTGGAACAACGCGCTCAAACACACGTCGCGCGCGTCCTTGCGACCGAACGAACGACCAGACTTTCGCAGCGCGCAGTTGACGCTGCCGGCCAAGCGCAACTGCTGACGGTAGCCGCGTGTGAGCGGCGGAGCGTCGGCAACGCAACTTGGTCGCGAAGTGCGCGTACGCAAGGCCGGCATACACATTCTCGCGAGGCGCGGCGGCAGCGCAGCGTGCGTGCAGCAGTGAGGAAAAGGCATTGCGGAACGAGGCAGCGCGACATTGGTCGGACAGAACATGCAGGGGTGCGGCGCGCGCCGAGAAGGCAGCAAGGGCACGTGTGTTGACAACAGGAAGGCGGCGCGGAGGGGTGCCGCGCGACCTAGGAGGCACGAACCGGCCCATGCACTCGTGCAAACAACTCCCAGGTTGTTGGGTATGGCGTGGATGGGGAGGAAGCACAGCGACACGACAGAGCAGGGAACAGCAGGCGCGCGGCCGCTGAGACAAAAGTGCTCGACACATCAATCACGGCACGCGTCGGAGGAGACGGGTTGACACATCTGACAAGGGATAGGTGCGCGCAGCGGTTGCGCAAAGCGAAAGGGGACCACGAGAGCGCGCCGCGACGCGCGCGCGTTTGGTGTGCGGAACTATTTAAAAAGGCAACGCGGGACGCGGAGGAGAAGGATGGGGCCTCGATGCCACCTCAACGCGCGGTGAGACCCGAAAAAGAAGGGACGCCCATATGAGGTGGTCGGAAACAAAGAGATCCGAGACAGAGACATTAGGAGCGGACGCGCTTTGGTCGCGAACTTCCTGTCGAGGGATGTTTTATGGCACGTGTGCGTTTCCACAGTCTTTGAATTGGACGGTTCGAGCGCGCGCGCGCGGGCCACACGCAGACAGCCAGCGGGACGTGTGAACAGGAACGTACGGGAGTGAGACTGCGAACGCGGATGCGGGAGATGGGAACGCCTCGTGAACAGAAAGAGCGGGAGCCGGCGCGAGGGCTGGGGACCGAGGAGTTGGGCGCGGCCTTTGAGCGGCAGCCGTCGCCTGAAAGATGACACAGAAAAGTAACACGACAGCCTGAGAATGGACTTTGGAGGATCACAGCGGCCGGACAGCGGCGCGAGTATGGGAAGGAAGGTGCGCGTTGCGCACCAGGAAGGCTTGGGGAAACGACACAAGAAACGGACGAGGGACGCGCATCGGCCTTGCCGACGATGGAAAGATGACACTTCGTCGGGAAGGAAGCTGCGCGTGTCGCGTGCGGTGAGAGTTGGTGGCAAGCACAAAAAACACGAACGGACAAACATTATTGACCACCACTGCGGGAGGCCAAGAAGGATATTGGCCGTCGCCGGGAGAGACAGAAGGCCTCAAGCGAGGGGAAGGAGCAGGACGGCGCGGTGCGCGTGGCTAGACGCCGCAGTGGCCAGGTCGGCGGACGTTCAGTTTTTGGTGCGGACAGCCGGAGAACCGGAGTGCAGCAGGCCGAAGAGGCGCGCACCGGCAAGCCGCACCGGCCATGCAGGACTTGGGACAAACGTTGGGACAAAACCGGGTGCGCTGTCATAGCGGTGGATGGGGAAGAAGGAGCATTTTCGGCATGGAAGGGCAGCAGGCTTGGCGCAGGAGAGGGGGCGGGATGTTTCCTATGCATTGAACGCCGCTTTATGATATTGCGAGCGTTTGGCAGCGCGAACAGGCAACAGCGTGACGCGCGGTCGCCGCTGCCAAGGCAACAGGACACGCGAAAAGAGGAGCGAGACGTTGGTGCAAGAAGGACCGGGAAGACACAGGAACAGGGTGCGTTGGGGACTGGTGCGTTCGGAGGGTGGCGCATGTGACCGAGTTTGCTTGCGAGGCGGAGGGAGAAAGAACATACAGGATGTGAAGTTGACAAGCATCGCGACCAGACTAAGACCGGGCGCTGCCCGCACATCGCGCGCACAAATCTTCTGAGGATTGGCTGAGAAATCGCAAATGAAAGCGGACACGGCAAAAGAGAAATAAGGACAGGTGGAAAGAGCAGAAAGTAAGGCGCAGAGAAGGGAACAGGGAAGACGCAGGAGGAGGCCCGAAAGGCTCAGGCAAACCAACGTGAGAAGGTGAGATCGTGCTAAGGCGCCGTTAAGCGTCGCAAGGAGTGGGGCGGCAGGAACGCAGGAACTGTGACACGCGCGCGTGGGTTCGCGCGCAATGGATGCACCACGGACGGCGAAGGAGGGTTGTGAGAGGGGCAGTTGGCGGCACAGGGCATTGGAGTCAACGCGCAGAAGTGACGAAACACAGGAAAAGCAGCGGGACAGCGATTCTTGGGCAGACAGGCGCGGGGTGACGGAGCAGTGAACGTGATAACCTGGCAAACGAGGAAAATGAACCTTGACCAGGTCACAAAAATAGGAGGTGAAAGCAGGGGCACTGCCAACAGGCACGTGGTCAGGGGCGAGAGTGACAGACGCAGGGGACGCGTGGGTAAGAGGGGTGTGAGCGAGAAGGACCCGAAGACAACGCGAGGCGCACATTTTTCCAAAGAAGCGAAGGGGAGGAAGGGTGGAGGGACACAGAGGGGGGCGCGGCAACCGTGTGTGCCGGCATTGTGGGTGCTGAAAGCATCGGCTGCGGCCGGGCAGTTGGCTGGCACAAAAGAAAAGGCGCAAAGCAGCGGGAAAGGGAGACGCAAGAGAGCGAAACAGGGGGGACACGCAAGGAGGTTTGACACACGCGAGCGACCGAAAGAGAGGGGAACCACAGAAGAGGCGAGGCGCTGACGCTCGCAGCGACCGCGTCCTTTATAGGCGCGTGTGGAAGCACAGGGCGAAGCAACCCGGGAAGGTTGCGAAAGCGCGGAAGAAAGAACAGCAAGGATGCTTTCCGGATGCCGCGACGTTGGCGCGGCAGCGTGGTTTGAGAAACGCGAGCGCGTGTTTTTGCGTGTGGGGGACCAATGGGGGCGACTCGGGTTGGCATTTGGGGGCAGGGGATGGAAAAAAAGCACGAGCGGCACGGCAGAAGTTGGAGGGGAACGGCCAAGAAGGTTGACAGCAGGCACGTCCTAAGACACGACCAAATGAGACCGAGCGAGGGGTCCAATGGTAGAAACTGAACACGCACAGAGCAGAACGGGGCCTGCGTGAGCGCTGCGCCGCAACAAGGCGCATAGCCGCGCGCAGGGCGTGTGACGCGGGGGAGGCGGCGCGTGAAGAGAGGAGACAGGAAGCAAAGAGAGAAAAGAGCAAAGGCACAGCGACAAGAAGTTGACGAAGAGGATGGAGGAAGGGCGAGTTGCGTCTGGAAAACATCGAGGCGGGAACGCTGTGGTGATCGAGGGCAGCCGCGGGGGTGCAGTGGGAAGCGGAGCGAGGGGGTAAAGAGGGCAATGGAGTCTGAGGAGAGGGCGTCGGTTTTGTGAGGGAGCGAGGCAAGGGAACAGAGGGAGAGGGCGTGCAATGGACCGGCGAACACCTGGGAAGAGATGAGGCGCAAAGGCCACGCGGATTAAATATGGGAAAATGGAACGAGGCTGCGGGCAGGCACCGGAAGGACGGGTTGATGGTGGAACTGGCGAGCCAGGCAATAGGGCCGGGGGGGGGGGGGGAGACGAGCAGTGACAAACGGTTGCGCGACACCAATGGGATAGAGGGATATGGGAAGACAAGTGGAGGGTCTTTGCGAGGGAAAGAAGTCTATGCGGGGTGATGGACGAAGGCCGAAAAAGCGGGGAGTGGCCAAGAACAACAAAGCCGGAGCAGGGCGCCGGTTGAGGCATGGGGCGTGACAGGCGGGAAACTTGGTGTGCTTTGTTCGGCGCGGGAGACGGAGGTGAACGAGTAGGAGGCGCAGAGGAGGAACGCGTGGGGAGAATAAAACACGCGGACCTAGAGGAACGCATAGTCCTTGACCGCGTAGCAGACACGCTTGGAGTGGACAGCGGGGTGAAGAGACATGCACGCACACTTGGCACTTCGGCGGCGGAGGAAGGCACAACACACACCAGTAGAAGAGGGAGAAGCACGGAAGAGGACAGACAGGTCGGGGGCAGTGGGTGGGAAGTGACGACGAGCAGGGGCCATTTGGGTTGGGCTTGTGGCCTCATGGGCAACCGTTGGTTGTTGGAAACGAAGACGAGACTGCGGAAAGGCAACATGCACTGCGGGCAATGTTGGGGCATGCACGTGTAGCAGGCATTTGCTGCTTGGAGACCAGGCGGGCACCATCGAAAGATTATAAAATGCAGACAAGAGACGTGAAGCGGTGAGGGTGTTAAGAAAGGACACATTGTTGGTGGAGGTTGCGGCCGCGAAACACGCGGTGACACGAAGAGGCACGTGGAGAACAGGAAACAAAAGGGGAAGGCGCAGCGATGGATTGACATGTCGGAGGGTGCGTTTTTTTTATTTAGGTGCTGTTTTCGCATGTTGCGGAAAGACATTGGCGCAACAAGAAAAAGGAGGGAAGCGAGCATTGGGTTACTTAGACAGCAAAGGAAGAAGGGTGAAAAGGGGAAGAAGCAGTGATGTGCACTTTATTTTTGCGCAAGACCGGGTCTAAGACAACCTGGACCTCTACCGAAAGGCGGAGTAGATCGCCGGGGCGCAGGAAAACGTTTCTGTTTGAAGAGGTGAGTTCGAAAAAAGCGAAGCAGTTCCGGAGAGTAGGAAAAAAGAAGGGTTTGGTTGAATTGAAGACGCAATGATCGAAGAAAGATCACAGAAGCAGATCGAGGAGAAATTCGAAATTTGAAGAAGGTAATGTTTTATTTTCTGTGTTTTCTTTTTTTTTAGAGCGAGGTAAAAGCTGAATTGTTTTGCAGTGAAAAATGTTGCACGCGCAGAAGAAGAATGAAGAAACACGGGAAAGGAGTGAGCTGAGCTGGAACCTTTCTTTTGAATGTGAAAATGTGAAAAAGAACAGGCGATGCTGCAAAAACGAATTTTGACTTTAGTTTTTTTTCGGTTGATGTTATTAGTGAGAGATTTTCTTTTTTATTTTTAATTAGACTAAATTCTTTCTTCTTCTTTTCTTCTTCTGTTGTTCTTCTTTTCTTTTTAGTTTCTTTTTTTAATTTTTTAATTTTTTAATTTTTTAGTTTTTTTTGGTTTTTTATCTTTTTATTTTCCTTTTATGTTTTCTTTTTGTGTTTTTTAAAATTTTAATTTACTTTATTTTTTTCTTATTTTTTAATTATTTGCACCGTCTCGTTTATGCCATTACAAGTTAAATGGTTTTTTTCAACTTTCTCATCTTATGTTTTTTTATTTTATAAGTAGCTTCGCCGCAGTTAAATCTTTTTTTTCTTTTTCTTTCTCAAAGCTTGGCAAAATGCCAAAAATGTAAGAGTCTAACTTTTGCCATTACCTTTGCTTGTTGCTTTCGGATGTTCTTTTCTTCAATTTTTTTTCCCGTTTTTTTCTTTAAAATTTCTTTAATTTTTTTTCTTAATTTATCGCCTTTTTTTAAGTCACTTCCCTGCTTGAAGTGTCTCTTTATTGGTCTTTTTTATTTTATTGTAGGCTGGCTCCCTTATCGTCTTTATGTGTTTTTTTAAAAAAAAACATATTTTATTTTATTATTTTTATTTTTAGTTTCGTTTGTGCCACCCTTTTCGCTTCTTTTTGTTTTGTTTTTATCCCCTGTGTTCTCTTGGTTCTATGGTCTCCCGGTGTTTTGTTTGTGATTGTTTTCGCACTGCGACATTTAAACGCGTCTCGCCGAAACTGTGAAACCAGCGCAGCTTTCGCCAAAGCCTTTCCCACACGTTACTTGACTTGTGTCCACTCTTCCGGTGTTTTCCCTTTTTTTGTGTCTTTTTAATTATGCCTCTCCCCTTTTTTTATTTTTCTATTTTTGTTCTCCTTAACTCTCTTCATTGCGTTGAAGGTTTTTCTATCCTTTTTTCCTTTTTTCCTTTTTTCCTTTTTTCCTTTCTGTTAGAATATGTTTTTATTTTTCCGTGCCCGTTTTTTTTGTTCGGTCGTGCTTTGCTACTTTTTGTTTTTTCCCCCCGCAGCGCTTTCCCTTACGCTTCTTTTTCCTTTTTTTCTTTCTTCCCGCACTCGGCTTCTTGTCTTTTGTGTCCAATTCTTTTCGCTCATGCCTTGCTCTTGCCCTGACCATGCCTTCGCGCCTCTCAGTGTGTTCTCGTCTCCTGTCTTATTCCTCTCTGCTTGCTTCCTTCCCTTTTTCTAAATGTTGTGTTCCGCTTTTCCTTCTTAATTTTTCTTTCCATTTCTAAGTCTTTCATTTGTCCTTTGTGTGCTGTCCTGTGCGCGGTGTGTCTTCTTGCTCTTTGGTGCTTTTCTTGCTTTTCCTGTGCGCCGTGTTGCATCGTGTCCCTGTCTTGGTGCGTGTTTTTCTTTCTCTCCCCTCCATTTTTCGCGCTCTTCATGTTGCGCCAAAGTGTGGTATTTGTTGTGCCTCTTTCCTCTTCTTCTGGTGCCGTTGTCCCTGTTGCGTGTGTCGTGGAGTCCTGTTCTTTTGTTGGCCTGTTTTCTCCTGCGTGCCTTGTTCTTCTTATGTGCTTGTTCCGTTGCCCTTGTTCTTTTGCGATATCTTGCTGCTGCGGCTGTTTGCCTGCTCGGTGTGCGTGCCTGTCTTGTTGGCACCTCGAACGGCTCTTTTTGCTGTGTGCCCGTTTCGCGTGCCCGGTCCGTGCGTTTTTGTCTTCGCGTCGTTCTTTGGCACGTCGCGTTTCCTCTGCTCTTTCCTGCCGCGGTTTGCGTGTTTCTGGCCTGTGCGTTGTGATGTCTGTGCTTTTTGCGGCACGCGCCTTGGCGTTAAAGTCCCTCATCCAGTTGGCCGTGTGGCTGTTGCCTGTTGTGTGTGTGTTTCTTTGCCTTGCCCGTTTCTGGCGTGTTTTTCCCTTTCCGACGTGGTGCTTCCTTGCTGTGTTTCTCTTCTTTGTTCTGGTTGCGACTTTCGCTTTGTGCCTCGATGCCCTGTGTTTCGCTTGTTCGTTTTCGTGTGTTGCGTGTTTCTCGTTTCGCCTTCCGCGGTGCCGCTCTGCTGCGCTTGATGCCGCCTTGTTCTCTGTCTTCGACGTGCGCGTGTCGTGGTGCGCCTGTGTCATCCTCTTTGCTGGTGTCCGCGTTCCGTTCTTGTGGTGGACTCGGCTGCACTTCGCGCTGTTTCAGCACCTTGGTTCTTTCGGTCCCGCGTTGCCTGTGTCCCTTCGCGTCGCTTTGCGCACGTGTTTGTTTGCGTGTTTTTTTCCTTGGCGTGGCTGTGCTGGTTGCCCTTTCTTTTTGTGCCTTGGCGGCGGTGTTGTGCGTGTGGCGCTTTTGGCGGTCTCTTGCGGTGTTGCTGTGCAAGGTGTTTGGATGTGCCGCTTTGTTGCCTTGCCGCGTCGTGTTCGGGCGCGGGCGCGCGGTGGCGCGACGTGATGTGCAGGCGCTGCGTTGTTTTGGCGGCATTGCTGGCTGCTTTCTTTTGACCTGTTCATGTTCCCTGCGTGTGCTGTTCACTGTGCGAAGTCATGTGTCTCTCTGTGTGCTGGCGCGCGGTGTGCCGCTCCGTGGCCTGCTTGTCCTCGCCTCTTGGTCCTGTGTCTATTTTGTTTCCTTGTGTTTTTCGCAAGCGCGTGCTGCCTACCCTTTCTTGGCGCGTGGAAAGCGAAGCCGTTAATTGCTTTGCTGTGCCCGCTGTGTCAGTTTCGGCAAGTTCGCTGGTCGACCTCTTTCTTTGCCGAGCGCTGCGTGGCAACGGGTGCCCAAAACAGGTCGCGTTGCCCTCCGCTCTTGTTGGCTGGCTGCTGTTTCCTTGCCCTGCGCACTGCACCTTTCCCTGCGCGCTTCACGTCCTTGGGTCGCGCAAGGCGAGGTGTGCGGCTGCAAGCAGGTAAGCGCGCCGACGTGTGTTTTGGGTTCCTTCTTGTTTCCTCTCACCAGTGCTTGTGCCGTCGCTTCGGTCGGTGTGTGTGTCGGTGTGCTCCGCGGCTGGCTGCTGGTGTGTGTGCGTGCATGTTTGCTGCGTGTGGTCGTATGTCCCTCCTGTGCTGGTGCAGTGTTCCTTGGTGCGTGCGCGCGTCACCGTTTGTGTTGCTGCTGTGTGTCCGGCGTTGTTTCTGTCTTTCGTTCCCGTGCTTTTCGTTGTGTGCGCCTCGCGCAGTGCCTCCTCTTTCCCGTCTTCGGTGGCGTTGCATATCTTCTGAGCGCTTTTCGTGCACGCCTCCGCGAGCTTTTCTTGTGCTGCCTGCAGTTTTTTCAGTTCGTCGGCGAGCTTGCCGCAGTCTGCCTTGCCGTTGATGTTGTCTGCAAATGCTGTTGCTGCGGTTCCCGGGCTTTGCTTTCCTGCTTTGGTTGTTGACGCTGGTGTCTTGTCCCACAGGCCTGCCCATGTGACCTTTCGAGCCTCGGCGGTTCTGGTGCCGATGATGCCGCCGATTGTGTTTGTGGCTCTGGCGCGGTGGTGTGTCAAGGTGCATGCCTTGTTGTTGTCGTCACTTGTCGTCACACCGTCCAGCAAGGTCGCTTCGGTCGACGATGGCGCGGTACGTTAGCATGTCAGCGTATTTTCTACCGTTTAGAATCGCCTCAGGTCCGACGCCGCTCACGGTGAATGTGTTCTTTGTTGGCTTGACGATTGCCACGACTTTTTTCACTGCCGATTCGTCTGCGCCGCAATCTTCGAGGTGCGACGCGAGGACGTATGCGGTGTTCCCATCGTTGGCAGCGTTCTCGGCCCCTCCGCCTGTGCCCTCGGTCTTGCCGATGCATAGCTTGCCTGTGCCTGTGACGGCGCCGCTCACGCTGCCGAATGTTGCTATGAAGTCGCTGATGCGCCATGCGTGCCGCGTTGCGCGTTCAATGATGCGTGTCACTGCGCCCGTGACCGCGTCCGCGAGCGCCGCGACCGTGTTGGCTTCCTCGGCAAGGCGCGCCAGCGATGCGTTGCCTGTGGCCTGCCAAACCCTCAGCACCATGGCCTGCTTCTCCCTCGCGGCGCCTGCCTGCTTCCTTGCCTCGTCGCTTGCGTCGCTGGCCGCTTGCGCGACGCCGCGCAGAAAAATGCTTTGCGCGCAAAGCTCCTTCGCAAGCTCGAGCTTCAGCCCCCTCCCCTCGCTGTTCGCGATCGCAGTCCGAATGCACATTGCGAGCGCGAAAACACCAAACCACGCGGCCAAGCGCCGCGCGCCCAGCATCCCTCCCCCCATTTTCGAGCAAGACTGCAGAAAAAGTGGCGATGCCGCCGCACTTGCCACGCCGCACGCCGAGAACCTCGCGAATAGACGTGCGCACAAATGACGCAATACCTTGAGCGCGCGCGACCTCGGTGGCCGCCACGGACACCACACACCCCGCCCCACCCTTTTCTTGCGCCCATGCTCGTGCTGCGGCGTCGGCCCCTCACTTGGTAAGCGCGAGCATGGCGCCGCGAAGTGCGCCGCCCTTTCCTGCGCGACCTGCGCTGCGCGCCGCTCTGCCCGAGGCATCTTCCGGAAGACGAAGCGGCGCCGCCGCCGTGTCGCTTGCCTCGTGTCGCCCACCAGTCAGCCTGTCGCGCTCTTGCTGCGGCGCTGCTGCCTGCCGCATGCTGCCTCCCTCCTTGTGCAGACACGCGCACGGACGGCGGCAGCCTGGTGGGGAGCCGGGCCGGGGCCAGCTGGGGATGTGGGAGGCGACCCGCGCTCCTTGCGCAGCCCTTCGGCAACGAGTGCGCCCGTTGACCCCGCTGTGCGCCGCGCCTTGCGCGAGGAGGCGCACCCGCTTTTGTCTCGGGCCAATGAGGAAGCTGGTTGACGCACAGAAGGTGGTCGACCGGGATGACGGCGCAGCTGCTGCCGTTGCGTGCGCCGCAAGCGCAGGGTCTCCGCGACGCAGAAGTGGGGAATGGCGACAGGGAACGCGGCAAGTGCATCGCCGCTGCGTGGCGGGACACCTTCGGCACACGAACCAAACGCATCTGGCGACCCTCGCCGCGAAACACGCGAACAACGGCCAGTGGAACAACGCGCTCAAACACACGTCGCGCGCGTCCTTGTGACCGAACGAACGACCAGACTTTCGCAGCGCGCAGTTGACGCTGCCGGCCAAGCGCAACTGGTGACGGTAACCGCGTGTGAGCGAAGCAGCGTCGGCAACGCAACTTGGTCGCGAAGTGCGCGTACGCAAGGCCGGCATGGCACATTCTCGCGAGGCGCGGCGGCAGCGCAGCGTGCGTGCAGCAGTGAGGAAAAGGCATTGCGGAACGAGGCAGCGCGACATTGGTCGGACAGAACATGCAGGGGTGCGGCGCGCGCCGAGAAGGCAGCAAGGGCACGTGTGTTGACAACAGGAAGGCGGCGCGGAGGGGTGCCGCGCGACCTAGGAGGCACGAACCGGCCCATGCACTCGTGCAAACAACTCCCAGGTTGTTGGGTATGGCGTGGATGGGCAGGGCGCAGGGCGACACGACAGAGCAGGGAACAGCAGGCGCGCGGCCGCTGAGACCGAACTGCTCGACGCAGCAATCACGGCACGCGTCGGAGGAGACGGGTTGACACATCTGACAAGGGATAGGTGCGCGCAGCGGTTGCGCAAAGCGAAAGGGGACCACGAGAGCGCGCCGCGACGCGCGCGCGTTTGGTGTGCGGAACTATTTAAAAAGGGCAACGCGGGACGCGGAGGAGAAGGATGGGGCCTCGATGCCACCTCAAACCGCGGTGAGACCCGAAAAAGAAGGGACGCCCATATAAGGTGGTCGGAGACAAAGAGATCCGAGACAGAGACATTAGGAGCGGACGCGCTTTGGTCGCGAACTTCCTGTCGAGGGATGTTTTATGGCACGTGTGCGTTTCCACAGTCTTTGAATTGGACGGTTCGAGCGCGCGCGCGCGGGCCACACGCAGACAGCCAGCGGGACGTGTGAACAGGAACGTACGGGAGTGAGACTGCGAACGCGGATGCGGGAGATGGGAACGCCTCGTGAACAGAAAGAGCGGGAGCCAGCGCGAGGGCAGGGGACCGAGGAGTTGGGCGCGGCCTTTGAGCGGCAGCCGTCAACTGAAAGAAAACAAAGATAAGTAACACGACAGCCTGAGAATGGACTTTGGAGAAACACAGCGGCCGGACAGCGACACTTTCGTGTCGAACTGGCTGTTGGAGCCGTGGACCCCGCGTCAAGTTTCAGCAACGTTCCCAGGTGGACTGCTTGTTGGGCACCCCCACCGGTGCTTTTTATAAAAAGACCTGTTTGGACGCGAATAGTTGTACCGGCGATGCCAAGCAGTTGGCATTCGTCCCTGCTTGTGCCACTTTCTACCGCTCCTCCAAGCTTGTTACTGCTTCTGGAGTCGGTCTTCCCTACGTTTGCTAGTTGGCTGTCTTCGATGTGGCTCTTTATTTGCCCCCATTGTTGACTTTTCATGTCCTGAGCTGTTCGGCACACCTCTGTCAGAATCGTGCTCCATGTCTTGCCCGCCTGCGGCTGTCCTCCGCCGTTAGGTTTCTTGTCGTCGAGGCACGGACTTCCATTGCCGGCCGTGGTCGTGACTGCTGCTGCGACTATTTTCAGCAGTTCGTTAAGTGAAGCTGCCGCTTAAGCTGCTGTGTTCCTAACGTGGCGGCGTTTTTTGCGTGTCCAAGCAGTTCGGCTGCTTCATGTGGTGCACAGGTGAGGACCCTTTCGGCGCTTTTCTTCAGCTTCTGCCGTTTTTTCGTTGCTGCATCAGCGTCCCCATCCTCGCGTCGCCTCCTCCGCGTCTCGCGCGTCCTGTTCGCCCGCCGGCTCCCCCTGCATGTCTTTGCAGCGGCTTGCGGCCTCCGACCCGTGTCGCACTTCGCGTTAAGTCAGGGCGACAACTGCAATAGCCTCACGCAATGCGCGCACATCCGCCTCCAACTGCCGTTGCCTCCTTCTCGCTTCGTCGAGTGCCTCCTCTGCCAGTCTTCTTGTTCGTTCTAGTGCTGTTGCCACCCCGCACAGCTTTGCCGCGTCCGCTGCCCCGCACAAAAGCGACGGCACCAAGCAAGCACAACACCAGAGCGCGATGCATTCCTTCAGCCCATTTGCCGTAGCGTGAAGCTTTCCCCGCCCCGAAGCTCGCTTGTGTGTCACCCATCCCCCCCCCCCACACACACCTACTGCGGTGCGCCCATGCTGACTGGCTGCACGGGCGAGTGCGCTGACGCTGTCTCGCCGGGTCGCGGCTTTGCCGGAACACCCCCTGGCATGTTGCCGCGCAAAAAGGCCCCGGCGGTCACGCGCAGCCAACGGCGGCACAGCGCCAAATTTGGCAGCTACGGAGTGACAGGCGACAGCAATCAGACGCGCGCGAATTGAAAGACGCCACTGCTCCACCGCCGTGCGTTCACCGAGCGTGCAAGGCGTGCGACTTGCTGCGCACACCGCAACGATACTGCTGTGCTAAACCGGCTTCGAGGCGAGCGCCACAGCATCGCAAGCGGCGCTGCCGCGCTGGCCGCCTCTGGCTTCGCTGTCGCGCCGCACACGCACGGCAAAGGCAGTGGCGTACCTCGCCACAGCAGAAAGCGCCAGGGATTTCTGACGAAAAAGAGCCTGCGTGCCAGCGCTGCGCGCGGCGCCGCGGACGCCAGCTCCTGGCGTTGAGAAGCGCTCCGGGGAGCATGCGCGTTGCCACGCGCGAAGCTGTGGGGCACAGCGAGCGGCACTCCTGGATACCGCCGTGCGCAGCAGAGAGAGAAGTGCCCCGGCACACTCGGCCGCGCACGTTGCGGCCGGCGCATCCTCTGGACGGACCGGACACGGGCGGACTCTTCCCTCGCACCGCCCGGCGAGCGCAGGCGGACGGCAATACAAAGGCGAACAAGCACCAAGAGGCCGGTACTGGCCTGTCGAGCAGGAGGAACGCGCAGGCAGACTCCGCCAGCATGCAGAGTGTGGCTCTAGAGCAGCAGCCCCACGACACAACGCGAGCGAGAAACGCGCCGCGCCAAGAGCCGACCAGGACCGGTTGCACAAAGACACCCGGGGACACACCAAGGGAACAGGCAAGCCAGCGATGAAGACATGCGACGACGACATGTCTCAGATCACGCGAAGCAGCGCCCTGTGGTCGGTAAGCGAGCGGTGGCTCTCAACAAGTGTGGCGATCAGCGCGCGGGAAGGACGCAGTGTGAGACTCAACTCGCCGAGCGTGACAGAGAAGGGGGACGCGACAGACGCCATTGGATCAAAAGAGACGCGCTCCGACTTTGTGCGCGGTGAAGTGCCTGTCGGAAAAAGAGAGGAAACACAAATCCAGTGCGAATAAACGTTGAGACAGCTGCCGAGGCGAGGCAGCAGGCTGCTTTGGTGGCTTGTGTTGGCGGCGAAGAAGGCATTGGAAGTGCTTAGCGCGGAGGTCGGCGACTCAAGGCAAATGCCGGACCGACCAGAAACAGAATCCGCGCTACAGGTGGAAAGGAGCACCACTGTCATCGCGCTTTTTTGTCGCGCAGCGCAGAAAATATGGTGCGCGTAGGAGCGCGCACACAAGACCTACGCAGCGGAAAGAGGCAGAGTGCAGACAAGCACTGGCGCGCTGAACAAGAACCGTGGAGGCAACAGCGGGTGTAGACAGAGCGCCGCCCAGAATCCGGTCGCGAAGGTACGTGATGCCCATGGACAGCACACGAAGGGGACGAGGCGAAAGTGAGCGCGCGGCGAGCGGCGCGAAACGAAATGCGAGCATGTGTTCTCCAACAGCGAAGCGTGGGGAGCACGCGGTTGGATAACACGGAAAAGCAACCCCAGAAGAAGGCAAGTTCGGAGGTGCATTGGTGAGACGGGCGAAGGAAAGAAAGGAAGAGAAACGCCCGCTTGCACAGAAAAGGGACATCGAAAATTCAGCGTTGCACTGGGACGAAAAAGGTGGACGGTCCTTGAGTGGGGACTCGTATTCGCCGTTGCGGAGCGACACAACTTTACATCTTCAGCGAGCGGACCTGCGGAGCGAAGTCGAACGTTTGCGGAGCGGAAATCGTGTGACAGAGGCAGTGGACAAGCGTTTGGAGCGGATGTGAGCCATGCTATGAGGAAAGGTCGCGCGCTGGCGCAAGCGGAGTCAAAAAAAACAGCTGAGGCGACGCTGGGATGCACAAAGCGGCAAACCGAGCGGTCGTCGCTTCATCAAGAAGGTGCCAGCGCGCTAAGACCGCACTTTGTTCGGACAAGCTTCTGGAAAATTGTCAACACGAAGCGGCCTGACACGAACGCCTTGCGAAGGATTGCGCGCCAGGAGCGCGCACGCGGCTCGTCGCGTGAACCCGCAGCCCTTCGGATTGCGAGAGCCTCTGCCTTGCAGTCAAGTGACTGAGTAGGGAGGGCCGGACTCCGAGAATTGCGGACATAAAAAACAGAAACGTAAACGCAAAGGAGGACATGACCAACGGATTGCTCGGCACGCGAATCGGAAAGGAAGGATTAGAGGCTTGTACGGAAGACACAAACAACGCGGGGAAAAAGGCAAACGAACACAATGAGAATGAACTGCACCTCGTCAATCAGGTAAGAGTGAACGCGTGATTTGTGAAGCATTTTTTGAGCACGATAGACACAAAGCTCGCAGCAACAAACAAAAAACTTCCACACGCAAGTCACGCTCATGAAAGGGAACCCTGACACAACAATTTGAGAGGAGTTCTGTTCGATGATGCGCCGCAATGGCGAAGCCCCGGTCAGAAAGTAACGCGACAGGACTGGTCTTCTTGGCTAATAAACGACGGCATTGCACAGGAGAATTCACAGAGTCTAGCGAGCCAAACACGCACTTTGCCTTTCTCGAAGTCAAACGTCAGTAATGCATCCGAACGCCTCCTGTAACAACTGACACAGAATGAAAAGTGCGGTCCACAGACGCAGACAACTAAAGGAGTATCGCGCACTGCGTTGCAGAGCTCTACAAGATCGAGTACATGCGAGACACAACGGTCAAGCACAACGACATGACCTGCGTTAAATGCTTGTTCATATCTTGTGTTTGTGTTTTTTTTACGCGTATGACGCGCACAAAGGGTGCGAACACTGCTCATCGATAGCTATGTTCTGCTTTCACGTCAATGGCTTCACGTTTTTTGGCAACCGCGCTTCATCCGTGGCGGTTGCGTCAACTATAAGTTTATTGTGAAGCGTTCGGTTGCCCCCATATGCCAGTCCAAAAGTGCAGTGACGGTTCGAAGGATAAATTCAGTGTGGGAGCACACACCGAGTCTTATTTTCTTGCTGCGGCACTCTTCGCCGTGTTTTGTTGTTTTTGAATGCTTCCTTAAAGACCCGTGTGATCATTGTGTCCCGCATTTCGGCAAGACTTTTCGACGACGTCTATTCTGACCAATTTGTTCACAGTTAGTCTCCTTTCCCCCTTTGTTCTCCGTCGTCTAAATGCGTGCGGTTTGTGGTAATCATTCCGTCCCTACCACCGAGTGTCGAAAAAACGTTTTCCCTTTTCTTCTCTGCCGTCACTTTCCTTTCGCCGCTTTCCCGTTTGAGCTTGCGTATTCCACTCCCGGCGAGCGTTGCCTGCTCTGAAGCCAATGATGCGTGCCGAGCGCGTGGTTGCACGGCACTGGTACCTTCACGCCGCTTCGTCGCTCTCCGTCGGTTGTGCGTCGCACGCGCTGGCGTCATTCTTTTCGGCGAGGCGCCGCGTCCGACGTGTCAGTGTCTCGCTTTTTCTCTGGCACCGCGCTTTGCCCGTGTTCTTGCTCACTTCCGCAACGCACTCTTCGCTGAGGTGGCTGTCGCTTCCGCTGCCTTGTGTTTTCTCATTTGATGGTGTTTTGCCTCGCATGTTCCGTCGCCACGTGCTCATGGTTCTCAGGATTGCCACTGTATTCTGATCGCGCGCGGGGTCCTATCGCGTGTGTCCTGTACGCTTTCTGCTTCGTGTAGTCGCGGCCCTCGTCCTTCTCGCTGAGCGCGGGTTGCGGCCGGCGCCAAGCTGCGCCGCGGGGTTGGCTCCGTCTTCCCGCCGGTGTTCGGCATGCCAACGCTGAGTGCGTGCACGTGCCTCTGCCTGCGACTTACCGTTGCGTGCTGGCGTGCCCTCGCTCCGCGACTGGAGGGAGGCTTCCGGGCCGGCTGCCCTTCCGTCGCAGTGTGGAGGCCTGTGCGTCTGCCTGCGCACGGAGCGCGCCGGCGGCGACCACTCCGCGTCTCTCAGTCAGCAGGTGTATAGGGACAAGGGGTTGGCGTGGCGACGTGCGGCCGCGCGGAACAGGTGTGCTCGCCCGAACGCGCTCGCGCAGGCGACACGAGAGGTCAGGAAGGCACAGTGCGGTAAACACTAACTCGCTTGCGGCGCGCCGGCGCAAGATGTCCACAGAACAGGGGAGCGAAAGAAAAGTGGCCGCAGGCGGTGTGGTCCGGGCGGAGAACGAGCCGAAGACACGAGCAGTGCCGAACACTTGCGATTGCACCACGCGGGAAGCAGCCAACATGTGAAGCGGGGAGAGGCGGCAGGGGCCGGCCAGAGCGGAAGGCGCGCAGGGAACCGCAGATCGCGGTGGCGGACGACCAAAGACAGAAATATATGGGCGCTGGCTCGACGCTTGCAACCGCTGGCGTCGTTCTTTGACGCGGGAAGGACGCGTGACAACATGTCGTTAACGGACGCATGTGGACGCGCAGCCGCCCGACTTCAAGACACGAGTTCACCAAAGCAGCGGCTGCGTATCATTGTCTAACACGCGAAGAGCACCGCGTACACGTAGAAGCCTTATGGCCGGCGGAGAAGAGGACGAACAGCAGCCGAGGGAAAGGAATGATTCAAAGCACTACCGAGGGTTCTGGACCACGCGAATGAAAATGAAAACAGAAAATCGCGTTAGACGGGGATCGAATGGAGTAAAACTGGCGGAAGATGATGCGCGACCAAGGGTAATCTGAGGCAATCGGAAATGTGTGCGGAGGCAGCGAGTGAGGAAGAGGGCCAGCTGGAGACAAGTGCGTGGACACTTAGATGCCGGACGCACAACGAAATGGTCGTGAAAGGCCTCTGGGAGAGGAGATGGTGCGTGAATGGTGAAGACACTTTTCGTGATGACAGCGAGAGCAACTGACGGGCGAGGTGTGCGGGAGTGCGTTGAACAGAATCGGGGAACGGAGGAAGCCGGCCGAAGGAGAAAACATAACGTACTGTGTTGTCGATCGCAGTAAGCAACGGAACGCAACAGTATTGTTCGACAGTTGTTTGAGCACAGGTAAGCAAATCTGTGTTCAGACAAACTGCGGGCAACGATTGGCTTGTGTTGCGAGTTTTTTTCGGCGAGACGAGCGAGACAGACGGCACTAAGGAGAATAAGGCGCGGAAAGCTGAGTGACGGTGTACGCGTTAGTGAAAATATAGGTGAGGCTGCAGCTGTTTTTGTGCCAGTAGACGTCGTAAAAGAGGGGAAAAGAACCACTTTGGTGAACGGTGTGTCGGCGCGAAAGGAAAGGAAGACCGACGGCGACGGGTCGAGTAACTGTTTTTTGGTGAAGATCAGCAAGCTATATTTGAGTTTTTGCGAAGACAGAACGACACAGTGCAAATGGTCCGCGAAACATCAAGGGGAGGCCGCGTTGAAGCCACCAAAGCTGGAACAGACTGCAGATTGTGCTGGCCAATGGAAAGAAACGGAAAGATGGGAAAAAGGGGTGGACTTCCACAGAGGAAAACACGAATGCGGCGGGGGGCAAATTGCACAACTGAAAAGAAGCGGATAAATAAGAGACCGAGAGGGACGATTTGGGTCCGATGGGGCAAGAGGAAACAAGGAACTGCCGCGTCTGGGGCGGGGAACAGGGTGTGGACTGCAAAGCGTCACAAGGCTGGGCAGGGGAAGGAGAGGAAACACGCATCTTTTGAGTAGTGGAAAAGAAACAGACACGGGTAAGAAGGTAGAAGCAAGATGGACCGCTCGGACAAGCGCGCTGGTTGGCGGACGCAGGTCGATCGATCTGTGTGAAAAGGTTGAAAGGAACGAAGAACAGGGGAGCGAGTGGAAAGGCGCATGGGAAACACAGAGGGGAACGGGGGGTGTGAAGGTTTGCGAAACCAAACAGGGTGGCGATGCTCGTTTTTTTGCGCGCTTTTTTTGTAGTGGGGCGTGTTTTGAACGGCCTGTAGGATCCATGGACGAAGGAGGATAGTGTGCGGCGCCGGCAAAAGCGCGAGTGGTTGAGATCACCGATTTTTAGACAAGGACAGTCGTTGAGAGCAAAGTTGGTTTTCGTTGACGAGGTATTTTGCGCGGTGAACGCACCGGAACCGAATGATACAGTTGCAGCTCGAAAGCGTTTGGTGGTGTGAAGCGCTGTGGTGGGCACAGCACCGACGGACACAAACTACAGTGCGTCGAGGGAACCCCGAAAGATAGAGGGGGCACTAGAGGGAATTGGGCGCCCCTGGTGTTGTTTTTTTGCTCTGCTGACACTGCTTAAGGGAAGCACGCAACCTTGGTTTCAACCACTGGGACAGATAAGCACGTGCAGCGGAACTTGGAAGAGGAGAGGTTTGTGGAACAACTTGTTTTGCACCCGTGATTTTGCTTAGGGATTAGGAAATAAAACTGGGGAAGTTTGAAAAAGCGTAGTGAGTCGTTTTTCGTCACTGATGGTGGACGAGGGGTGAGGCGACGGCGAGAAAGAAGAGACGCGGAGCGGGGCTTTGATTCAGTACGGAACTGCAAGAAAAGAACATAGGCAGTTTGGAAAGAGAGAAGACTAAGAACAGCGGAAAAAGGTGGAGCACAAAACAGCGGCAAGCGAAAACGTGAGGGTAAGATGTTGATTTTCGGTAGCAAATGAGGAAAGACGTAGAAGTACAGTATTGCTGTAAAAAAATGGAGCTGAAGCGAAAGAAACGAGAAGGAACCGCAGGACAAGTGTGACACGAGAGAGGTGTCGGCGACAGACGCAGGAAGAAGGTCACGAGGGTGACGAGAAAAACAGGTGGTGGTGCGAATAAAAACTTGCGACGCACAACGAACTGGAACAGACTGGACCCGAAGCAGAGGATGTTGCTTCGCGTATTGGATACACGTGTTGTTTAGAGGAACTGGTGGATCTCTGCCCCTAGAAGGGGTGGCAGACAAAACAGGGAGCAGGAACAAGAGTAGGCACGAAAGGGGAAAGGCCGAAGGTGTGGAACAGTTTTGGGTGTGCGGAAGAAAAACGGGGCGGGACTTGCATGGGTGTGCATGCGAGATAGAGCAAGCTAGCGTATCAAATGACTGAAAATGCGAGGTGCCCGGGAACTTATTTTCAGTCATGGTATTTTTTTGTTTGTCGGTTGCGCGCACGTCAGTACTTTTTCACTTTTGAGAAAAATTGGGAAAGAACACACAGCGGAGGCAAGTAAAAAAGCAATAGAACGCGGGAGACGCAGCCGTGCAGGGCAACGAACAGTGAGGCACGCAAAGAACACAACAAATAATTGTCGCGAAAGGGCCGAAGCGTACAAGGCTATATTGCGGAAATAAGTCTTTTCTTTTTAATTTTCTTTTCTTGCCGCGTTTGTGGCCAGAATGTGCGACACTGGTTGAGAACAGAAGAAGAGACTTTTTCATCTCGAAATTAGTTGTTTAAAAAGGCAACTTTGAAGTAACAGTTTCTTCAAGAAATTGGGCGGAAAAGAGCTTTGTAAAGGCGGTCATCTTTTCTGGTTGTGCGGGATAAAACAAAAGAGTGTTGTTGGACTGTAAAGCAGCAAAAACAAAGAAAAAACTGTTGAGCTTTTTGTTGTTGACTCGATGTCGAAGACTTTGTGATTTTCGCACATCCTGAAGCGGCAAAATGACTTAACATTTCTTATACTTGCTTGAACAAAATAAAAAAAAATAAAACATAGTTGAAGCTAAGTGAGCCTGTTTGCTTTTTCTTGAAAAAGAAATTTGGTCAGATTTTTTCTTGTTTTTTGTCTTTGTTTTTTATTCTGATTTTTCTTACCATGTGTCAAAGTTGTTTTAATTTTTTTGACTTTTTTTCTAATTTTGAATCTTTTTTGAGCGTTCATATAGTTGCTGCGTTTATTTTTACCTTCGTTTTTTTCTCTGTAAATTTAAATGCTGTCAACAGATGAAGTGATGATTGCTAATTTTTTTTTGGTTCAGTGTTGCAGTGTTTATTTCCATTTTCCAATGTTTGAAGTGCTTTCTTTTCTTCACTCTTCTTAAAAGCAAGGCACTACAAAAATTTCGAAGCCCTTCCTTTTTTTAAACAAATTTGGTTCTGTCCTAATTTTTCTATAGATGTTTCTTGCCTTCCTGTAGTTTCTTTTTTACTGGTTTTGTGTTCGTGTTTTTGTTTCTTTGTTTCTTTGCTTTCACATGCCTCTCGCTACCTTGTTTTTCTCACTTTTTTCCTTATTCCCTGATAGATCGGCCTTTTCAACTGCAGTCGTTCGCAACGCATATTTTTCCTTTTTCCTTTTTCCCCTTTTCGTTTTTATTTTTATGTGTTGAGGAGTGCAAATCTTCGTCCTTCACAACCAGCGTCTTTGCCTAAAATGCCATCACCTTCATTTTTTCTCTTTATCCTTCACTATCTTCCCTTTGTGATTTTTGTTTTTAAATACCGCTATTGGCCTCCTTTTCCCTTCATTCTGGTCAGACTCCGCTTTTCTTCTTCCTCGCGTTTTCCCCTGATTTCCTTCTCGCACTTTTTTCATTTTACTTTTTTCCCTTTGAGTCTATTTTTCACGCAGAAGTAGAGTAGTGTCAATTTTAAGGCCGCACTTTCTTTCCATTGTGGCGATGCTCTGTTTCGCTGCTTTGTGTGCGGTGTCATTATTCTTGCTATTTCTTTCCATTCTTTCTTTCGGCAGTTTCCGCTTTGTTGCTTGCGTGCTTCCTCGGTCTGTCGCAGTGCTGGTCGTGGTCTCTGTCTTTCTTTTCATTGAATGCCTTGTTGGCTCCTTGTGTTGTTTCTCCTTCCTTCCTGTTCTCTTTTCTTTTGTTGCCTTTTTCTGTCTTGTGTATGGCGCTGCGTCACACGACAGCTTTTT
This sequence comes from Trypanosoma vivax, assembly GCA_021307395.1. Lineage (NCBI taxonomy): Eukaryota > Euglenozoa > Kinetoplastea > Trypanosomatida > Trypanosomatidae > Trypanosoma > Trypanosoma vivax. The sequence goes on along the minus strand of SOPI01000166.1, from coordinate 165,433 downwards.
TCGCAAAATGTTATTTTCTAGCTAGCTCTGTTGTGGTTCCACTGTGTTCCCTGCCCTTTTCTGTTGGATGTTTTTTCGTCAGTTGTCTGTGTTCCGTCTCTTCCTTTTTTCGCTGTGTCCCTCACGGTGCTGGCATTCTGTGTTGCGTGGCGGCGCGGCTGGCCCGCGTGAGCGCGTGCCACGGAAAAAGCTTTGCAGTGCGCAGTGCGCTCGTTGTGCCTGGTGTTCCGCTTGCTTTTGTGTTGCTTTCTGTGCCGAACGCTTGTCTGTTGCCAGCTTCTACCGGTCCTCGCCTCTTTGTTTTTGTGCCTTGGCTGCCCCGGTGCGCCTCGCCTTTTGGCTCGCCATCTTCGCCTTCTATTGTGCTGCCTTCTTCCGCTTGCGACAGTGTGTCGTTTTCGCGCTGCTCAGTGATGCTGCTGTTGTTCGCTAAGTGTGCTAAAATCGCAGTCGCTGTCGTGTCCAGTGCCTGCGCGCCATCTAGGTCGTGTCTCACTTGTTCGATTTTCGCTTGTTCTCGTGTGTTTGCTTCGGTTTCGTTCTTGAGTTGGGCCTCACAGAAGGTGGCCGTCCATTTGGCAACCTCGTCATTGTAAACAGTGCATCTGTAGTCTGAGCCTGGCACGCAGCGTTTATCCTCGCTTGACGTGCCGAGGCTTGCGTTGTTGTCTGTCTTTTGAGTGTTGGCGGTATTGAGATGGTTGTGGAACGCCTGTCGAAGTTGTCCCAGTTTTGCCGATGAGGGTGCTTTTGGCGTTTCGTGCGTTTATTCGAAGCACGAAACTTTAAACAGGCTCCACACGCCCGTGACGCCTGCGATAGCGTTACTTTCGGCACTACTTTTTGCGAAGTTAAGTTTGGCTCCGTGCGTGGCCGCCGTGTTACAGGCGTTGTTGCTGCTTGAAGACTGCTTCAGGTACAGCTTGACGATGCTTTTGGCAGGGCACTTGTCCTACCATTTCACACCATTGTAAGTGCCACTGAGTGTCCACCTTTTTATTTCCTCTGTGTCGACGTTTCTCCTGTGGCGCTGCGCCTGATGCCTTGCCGATGGCCGCATTGTTGGGCGCTGCTTGTGCGGCTGCGAACGCTTTTTATGCTGCGTCAAATTTCTCTGCGGCAATGCTTGCCAGGGTTGTCCGAGCCCGTTGCCCCTTTTGCCTGGTCCTTCCCAAGCGCAAAGCCTATTTCCTGCAAGTGCCGCTCTGTTGCCAAGTCCCACGCTCCTTGCCTAGCCTGCTCCTGCGCCTCTGCGGCGGCGTTGTATGCCGCTATTTCAGCGAGCGCTCTCGTCTTCTCCTTTTCCGTTGTTTCCTTCTGCGCCTCCGCCGTCGCCGCGACGACCATTCCGACCCGCACTGCGCTGCACAGCACGCGCATCTCATCAATGTTAGCTTCCTGTGTCGCATTGCCGGCAAAGCAGCTGCAACCCGCGAAAACCGCCCGCTTGTCGTTGTCAAAACAATCAACTGCTTCATTTCTTCCCTCATTCCCACAGACCACCGAGCCACAGCGCTTCCCCCGTCGAGCAGGCACGCGCGCCTTGCGGTGTCCCCAACTCTTGTTCGCCTCATACCCTATGCCAAAATTCCTGCTTTGTTACTGGGCACCAGCCGCCTTGCCGTACGCGCGTGCCTGCGCCAGAGTTCACCCTCTTCCGGAGCACGCGATCCGCTGCGTGGCTTGTATTTTTTATGTCCTCGCTGCGGCGCCACTCGGCGCGGGCGTGCCGTGCTGCGTCTGGAGGGCGCGCGGCGCACGGCGACGGGCCAATGTCGCGGGTCGGACTGTTGGCGGGCCTACTTGCCTGCTGCCTATCGTCCCTGTGCTCGCTTGTTGCTGTGCAGCGCGTCGCGCTTCGTTGTCGCACTGTCGCGTCTGTCCCAAACATGGACCTGCCGCACTGAGTGCTGTCTTGGTGCGAACGCCGTCTGCGCTCTTGGAAGACGCGTGTCCAAGGCGCCCGCGCCGCATAGACCGGCTGCTCGTCCTCTCACAGTTTCGGAGGTCAGCCTGGTTGGCCCTGGGAGCGATGACGCAGTCCAACGCCGTGCAGCATCGAGCGCAAGCTGCTGCGGGTTTCCCGCGCTGAGTAGCGCGGAAGAACCGTGCACCGCCACTTGCCGCGGGGCGCTACCTGCGACGACGGGTGTCTTGAGACCGCCATTCGCTTGTTCACAGCGAGCAAAACGACCACACAGCACGGGCCCAGCCGACGTTCGGCGAGCCCGCGACGCGCCTGCCGTTCATCGCCTACGACTGTCGCCCACGTGCGAAAATGCCTCTGCAGAACCCTCTGCGCACCGAGCGTCCCCATGGGGACAGACGGCAAAACAATATCATTGCACCGCCGTCACCGCACGAACAGCGACGCGGCACCAGCAGGTGGCGGGACATGCGGCTCGCGGACCGCGCGGCGAAAGCATGAAAGGCAGTACGACCCGCAATGCAGACGAATGGTGCGAGAAGCAAACGGCGCGTTGTGCATCCGCGACGCCCCCGGGACAGACGGAGCCTTTCAGCGTCGGAAGACGTAGGCGGGGCGGAGAAGGGTAGGACCAGACACGCAGGCGGGACGCAACGCATGGCAAGGGTTCAGCCGAGTCGCCACAAACAAGCGACGTAGCGCAGCAGAAGGCGATCAGGCAACACGGCGCGCTGGAAAGCGGCTCGTACCGAGGCGCGGCCTCGCGCACGCAGAGGCGGTGCGATGCAAAACGCCAACGCAGCGGAGACGAGCTGCCTGTGCAGAGCCTGAGCGAAGCTGCATTAGAAAGCGATGTTGGGGACGGGAAACGTAAACACGCAGCTAACGCTGCCGCCCCACCTTGCAGGCGCGCAAAAGGAACAGCTGCAGCGTGCACGCTTTGGTAAGCGCCGCAGCGACACACGTCAGTTTCGCGCAGAGCAGACATTGGCAGCAGGCCACAGGTTGGTGGGTGCGGAGGCGCGCCTACAGGGCGAGCCAGTGCCTCATTCGACCGGATCCGAAAGCTTCGCGCACCTCTGCGGAAGGCGCCGGGATGACTGACTGGTAACGCAAAGCCAACACCGACATGGCATTCACGACGCAATGGCGAGTGATAGAGAGAGATTTGGACGCACTTTTGTCTGCCTCTGCCTCGGCGTCGGTGTAGCGGCACCTGCGGCGCGGAGATTCCGAGCACGCGAGTGACGCAAAGAAAGGGGACCAGCACAGCACGAAAGCGACGCAGTCATCGCCGTCGCCGCAAGGGAAAGAAGAAATTGTGAAAGCAGGGCACCGAATGGAAAATAAGAAGCACAGTTGCGGGCGCAGGAAGGCAGGGAGCCTAACAGACTCCTTCTCGAGCGAACACGTGGAACAGAGAAAAGACAAGGAGTCTGTTAGGCTCAAAGCAAGGGAACACGAATAGCAAAACATTGAACACGGAAAAACGAAAAAAAGAAAGAACATGAGAGTCGAGTCCAGCGACTAAAACGACAAACGTAAGCGAGTGTTACGCAGCGGCGTCGACCAATTGACGAGAAACGATGGAAAAGCGCGAAGCAGAAGGAGAAAATGTTAGACGGACTCGATTCCCCTCCGTCAGAAATAAAAACAAATTAAATCCGCGAGCGCGAACATCTCAGACAGGGGGCAAATGGCAACGAGATGGAAAGAAGCGAGCAGAGTACGAGCCAAAGAAGTAAGCTGGCAACACACTTGCGCAGCCAAAACGAAAAAGACGAAGCTTTTTTTCCGTCTGTGGTTTTTTTCGCGCCGCCCGGGGGTGACTGACTGAAGGAAAAACGCGGATGGACCCGCAACGGTGGAAAAATAATTAATATTTTTTGTCTTTAATTTCTTGCTTTTGCAATAAATAAACTCTCTTCTTACTCGTTGTGTAGCCGAGGAACACTAAGATGCCAGCGCACACGGGTGCAAAAAACAATAGACCCAAACTGGCTCATCGAAGGACAGCGACGATAACGAGATAGACTTCACTGTACGATAATTCTTTTCCATCGCAATGCAAACATCGATGCTCGGCCTTGACACAGAGGAAACGAAGCTATTACCTAGCTTTGTTGGCAATCGAAAGCGTTTATTCTCCCTTAGCGTTTCTCAATCTTGCGTCCTTTTTTGTGTGCGCGGAAAGCCTTTCTAAATTGAAGCTTTTTCCTCCCAAGCTGGCTTTTTGTGAACTGAAAACCGGTATCTCTTCTTTCAGTTTGGCAATCCTGACAATTTTCAGACTAGTCGGAAGTGTTCTTGCGAGCAAGGACAAGTGCTCCAGCATTTCCTGACGCCTATGTTCGTTGAGTTGTGACTGTTGCGTTTTGGTGTTCGAATTTTTAACTTCGTCTGTTTGCCGCCTTCTGACGCACTCGTCTACCGAGAAGTTTGTTTGACGTGCCCCTCTCCTGAAGTGATAGCATGCGGTGTGGAACTCACCGGAAGCTCTCTGATGTCTTCGTTTTTCTTAGCCTCTGCATCCTGCTTGTTCTACCTCTTCTTGGACCTAACCACAACCCTTCGCCGTTGACAAAAGCAAACATCCGTGTCCAACAACCGTGATACGTCGTTTTTCCCCTTTCTTTTTTCATTTTTATGTCGCAGGTTCGTCGTGTTTTCTGCACACCTCGACCCTTCCGATGTTGCCCCTCGCGCGCATTACTGACTCCACACCTTTGCCTGCATGCTTTTTTTTCTTCGTCTTCGGCGCTTTCCAGTTTCCTCTGGTGGGCCACTTCTGTTCGCCTCCGATGCCTTCTTGTTTTCCTCGGCTCCCTTCCCTGCGTTTCCACCTCGTCACATCGTTCATGCGGCGTCATGCTTTGTCCTCCTACAAATCGTGTTGAGACAGCGTGAGAGATTGCTGATTTCTTCGAACCCGCCTCGTTGGAGTTCATGATCTGCCGCATTCTGTCTGTCCGTTTTCTCCCGTGGCGAGCCACGCTTTTTCGCTGACTGCAAGTTGTCGTGACTGCACCCTCTTTTTTCCATTTCTCTGTCCCGCTTCTTGGCTCTGCACTATACCCCTTTTCATTTCCGTCGTGCGCTGATGCGCCAACGCGCACCAAGGCGAACGGCTCTCCTCCGTGCACCACGGTCGTGTGTCGCGTCAGCTTTGTCTTCTTGCTCTGTCTTTGCACACTTCGCTCCACTGAGCGCGTCACGCCCGTCTTCAATGCGCTGTGTTGATTCATCGGCTGTCGTCGGCCAGTGTCTCGGCGTTCAGAAACATTTCCGGAGACTGAACTACCTGCGCTACTCCGACAGGCTTTCGCCGCTCGAAGTCTTCTTTGCACACTCGTTCGCCGCCCCCACCTTTGGTGCCCAATCTGCCTTCCCTCTTCAGTTCCCGCGAGTGTAAACAAGCGTCTCCATTCCAGAGCTAGACTCTTCACAAGGCTTCCGTCGTTTTCCAGCTAACGAGAACAAACTGTTCCTATCACGTCCACCTCATCGGCACATCGCTTTACGTCGCAGTCAAAACAACAGTCTTATCTGCAGCGAGCGCACCCCCTATACTCGCGGCTTGCTTGTCGCGCGCGTGCGTCGCACAGGTCCTCGAGTGTCGGTCCCAGGAGTCCACTCGGCGCACCTTCTCGTGCGAGCATGATGCACGGCAAATCGAAATACTCCGAGTGTTCTCTGCCGAACTCCTGCACAGGCACCTCTCCCAGGTGTCCTGGTCCTCGTGTGGCCGCTGCTGACCGCACGCGTCCGAATAGCACGCTAACTCTCCAGTGCCCTTCGCCCCTGTTCAAAGTGCTTGCCAGCCTCTTCTTCAAATAAGCTTCCCGTGCCCAGTGGCGCCGCTGTCTCGGCACTGCCCGCACGACCTTGCCGGACCTCCTCGGCTTCTTCGGTGGTGCCTGTGCGCGCGGCGCTTCGCTAGTTTTTCGAGAAAAAGTGAGCTCCAACTGCGAGTCACTGAACTCCCGATATGTTAAAGTGAGCGGGCTGAGGCTACAGATGCCTCTCACTATCGTCGCCCAGTGCTGCCTTAGGACAAGAACACAGTGTCAGCACGCGCATCGGAACTGAGTCTGTGAATGCTACGACGCGCTCCCCTCGCTGCGTGTCCTTCTCAATGTTTTTCCTGCTCCCTTTCGGCCGCCGTCAGCTCCCCCGGCCCCCGGTCCACAACTCGCCTTTCCTCCCTTTCCAGAGTGCGCATGACGGGCCTCAATGTTTGCAAGCAAAGTTTTGTCACTTTCGCCCCCGCAATAGTCGGTGTGTTTCTTCGGCAACTCGAATTCCACGCAGGGCACGCCTTTGTGTTTGTCAATATGTCGACTGCGCAATACGTCTTCCCCCCTCGTGCAGCTTCAATCGCTCGGCTCGCATTCTCCCCCCGGTTACACGTCGTCCTTTCGAGCACTGCAATGTATGCAACCAAAAAACGCTGAGCAATAAGAATTTCTGCGACGTGCTTTTCAATGACAACGCCTTGGCCCTGTCCACACGTCCGCCCAACAAGCAGTCCCATTTACTCGCTTTGATCCCATTTTCTCCGAACTGCACAGCGTGTCCCCTCAAGCTCCTAAACGCTCACGTGCGTCCTGCACTCGCTTGTCCGTCTGCTCCGTGCCTTAAGTGTCCGACGCTTCGTCCACACTCCTTTGCTGAAAAAAGTCTTGTTTACAAACTCATCCGCGCCATGCTCGAGCGTGGCAGTGCAACCCTTTTTCCTTTGGCTTTCCGCTGTTTACACCTCTATCCCAGTCCCACATTGTGACTGCAAAATGGCAAACCAGACCGTCACGCACAAGGCTGTTCCGCCGCCATCCGCTTTCTCTTTCGCCTGTCTCCGTCTAAAACTGTGTCCCCATGCGCGCCAACGCTGTCCTGCTCCACTGCGCTCACATCCACTACGGCCCTGTTTGCGATTACCCCCTCGGTGCACAAAGTTTTGCTGTCCAACCGTGGCGTTTTATTTTCCTACCCGCGAGCTTTCCTGTTCCGTCAACCGCAAAATTACTTCCGCTTAAACACCGCGTTCCTAACTTGCCTCTTCCCGGCTTTAACATGCCCTCGTCGCTGTCGTCATTCCCAGGCACTCCCCAAACTTCAGCCCCTCCAAGTCGTCTCACCTTCCGCTCAAGCCGACGTTTCGCCTTCCCCGCCTCAAAGCATCGTCGCGTTCGCCACTTCTCCTCCATGGCGTCCATGGCTGTCTCTTCCGTGTCGGCGCATCTTCGCAACGTTTAGTTCTTCTCCTCCTCTGCGTTCGGTTCTCCGCTCTCGGGCTGTTGGTAACCCGTCGTGCGTGCCCTGCTTTCCTCAACATCACGCGAGCTATTTTGCGTCATTGGCTTCTTTCTCGCGAAATCCCGTTTTTGCCTCTGGGTTTATCGCACTTCGTTTCGGCTTCCCGTCGCCCCGTCTTCCGTTTCACGGCGTGCTTACCGCTTTTGCTGCTGTCCAATACCGATCTCTCCGTTGTTATTCCGAGCTGCATCAGCTCATCGTGTTCCCCACAACGGCAGTGCATTAAAAACGGTGTCTGCCGTCCCCCTGTCGTCTATCCTGCGACTGGTTCAGGTGGTCGCAAGCCCCTTCGTGCGCTGCTGTTTCCTTTCAATCCGTGCCCCTGCTGTTCCTCTGGCGACGAAGCGCTTTCCTCGCACTCGCAGTTAATTCTTTCTCACCACGTCTCTGCGTGCCCTTCTCCACTGTGCCTTTTCGCTTGGTCTATTATGTGCTGCCCCTCAAAGACGTGCGTTGTTCTGCGCTTGGCCTCTCTCCGTCTCTTTGCCCGGGGTTTTCGCGCGCCCAAACAAACTCACGCCCGCCCCCTAACCAAAGCCAACGGTCAGCGTCTCTGTGTCTTTCCTGCTTTCCACTGTTGTTCTCAGGAGCCCGAACGTGTCCTTCTCCTGTTTTCCTAGTCTTTCTACTGGTCCTGTCTCTCGTAGCCGTGCCGGGGCTCGGCCACATCGCGTCTATCGCGGGCGTCCCGTCTTCCCGCTCATGTGTCTTCCATCCTGTCCCGTTCTCTCTCGTTTCCGCTTTGTGCGCCGCCTCGTGCAGCACCTCAGTTCTGCGGCAACAAGGCTCACCTAATGTTGCCCGGGCCGCTACGTGCCGTGGCTTTGCGCCACTCACAGCCTCCATGCTTATCGAGTCACAACTCCAGTCCCTGCCCACTGTCAAGTCAGCAGAATTTCCCGTAAATCGACACGCAGACCATTTCGTCTCGGCATTTACCATGCGTCTCCTTCAACGTCCCACCAATTTGTGGCCCACTCGTCCCGTGTTGTTTTCCCCCGGCAGATCCATGCTCCTCCTCTTCCTCCGTTCATCCTTTCCTTAGTGTCGCACTCGTGTCCGCAGGTACGCTGCAAGGCTGTAATCTTTTGCTTAGTCGCGCGCCGCACAGTTTGTGCTCCGCACTCGCTTTCCTCCTTAACCCAACGCCTTTCGTTTGCCTAACCCCCCTGGCCCCCCTTTCCTCTATCGAACGTATCCGTCACGTGTGCACACAACCCTGTCGCTGTGCCGCAACTCCATTTGTCCAAGCGTGTCCCTCCAAGCGTCCTAAGGTCAGGTAGTGCTCAACCACGTCGAACCGCGGTGCTCCTGAACACGCAAAAGTCTTTCTATTACTGTGATGTCTCCATTTCGTGCCACTTCCTCTCCCAGGCCTGTTGTCTCCTCTTCCGTTCCCACCTGCGTAAACTAGCTCTACTCCTCTCCAGCTTCGTCCACATGTGTGGTCACCAGCCCCAGCACGGGCGTGCTATCGTCGTTTATCCGCAGTGGTGGCGTCAGCGGCGTGTATGAGTTTCGCCCAAGTCTCCTGATAGTCCGTTCAAACGCTGAGGCCGCATTCGCGTGACCATTCTTCCACACCGTGCTTCTTAGCTCACTCTGCCTCTTCTGCTGCTTCCGCACCAAACCGCGCGGTCCACGCTTTATCACGCGCTGAAGCAACCACCCGCTGCTGTCATCACCGCGGAAAGGTCCCCGCCCTCATGCTCGCCTTCCCTGCGGGTCAAGTTCACACACTCGCCTTCCCCGTAGCTCAGCGGCCTTTTGTCTGTGTCTATTTCGCAGTAAGACTGCGCCGCCGTCGCCGCGGTCAGTCGCTTAAAAGGCCGCACCTTGTTTTCTCAAAGCACGGTCGACCTTTTTTAACAACGAAACTGTCGCCGCACGTCTCTCGCTAGCTGTCACTCAAGCGGTAACACCCACGCCTGCGCGCCTGCGATGCCTCCTAGTCCCTTCCAGATCATGGGCTTAGCAATCGACACGCGCGTTTCTCGCAGGCCAGTCGCAGTCGGCGTGCATAAGGGCAAGTCAACGCACAAAGTCGCGCCTTCCAGGTTGTCAACTCGACTCCCCACTTGCTCGCTTTCAGCGTGCTCCCAACACGTGTTCGCACTTGCGGTCGCGCAAGCTCCATACCGAGCCGCGTCCACCGTCACTGTCTGCTCGTCGCCTCCGAGCGTGCGGCTGCTTTATAAGGACGCCCGTGCGCTCCGCAGCGGTCTGGGGTGCTGGGCGCTACTCCTCGGCGACGGCGCCAACCTAACCAAAGGAGGTGCGCGTGCACTGCACAGCGCGGCGCCTTCCGGCTTCCTGATTTGCGCTCGGCCGACATGGTCCCTCTTCGCCCGCCTGTGTTCGCCGACTGTCAGTGTTCCTGCTTCGCGCCATCCATGCTCCGCCTGTTTGGCCGATGCACGCCGTGCTCCGTTTCTCCGTCGCAGTCGAACGCGCACACCGACCTTAGGGTCACTTTAGCTCACGTGCCGCGCTGGATTGTTGGGCCGTAACTGCCAATGGCGTGCTATCGTCCTGCCGAGGACGTGCGCTGCGCGGGACAATGTTGCTTCCTTCTTGCTTACCGCAGGCGAGCTCGTGTGTCGGCCAGCCGCACGAGGCGCGCGACAGTGCGAACGACACGCAGCAGCCCAATCGTGCTTCGGCCATACGGCGCTTTCTCGCCAGGCTAAACCGCGCGTGGCCATTCACGCATCTGCACATCAGAGCCTTCCGGGGTCGAAGTTGGGGCTTGGCATGAAGGAGGGAATGCAAACATTTCCACCTGCGACGCTGGACTTGGTGCTGAGCGACTACGTCAAGCTTCCGGTGCCACGAATGTGGCGCAGCTTTACTAACTTGCTGGACGCCCTCTAAGAACAAAGCCTGGCATCCTTGTGCGAGTGCATTGTGGAGGGAGCCGTACCGCTGCGCGAGACAGATCGACGCACCTGAGCGCGCAGTCCTCGCTGCGAAGCGCGCAGAAACGTCTGCGTTCGATTGGAGGACTGGCGCTCGGAAGTGGGGCGACGCTGTGGTGCGCAAGGCTCGAGCTGGGAGCCGTATCGCATCCGCGTGGTGGTTCCGTGGGTAAGGCGACCGGTTGACAGCAACAACATGAATTTAAGGACGCACATGCCGCCACGGCAGTGCTAAGCAGTCTTCAGCCAACACCGCGCGCGCTGCTGCAGTCCAGAAGGCCGCGCTGACGCCGATCGCACGGAGCGGAATAGGCGGCGTGGTGGGCGCACATACAGCTCGTAGGCGGCAAGCGTACGATGAAGCCGTTACAGAAATGGAAACGCTGGATGACGAATCGTACCGTGAGTCCAAGCTTATTCTCCGTCTCTTGCGCGACAACCTCAATCTTTGGACCGACGAGTGACCGCCTAACAGAGCACCGTGGTGCTTTACCCGCTATGGTTTTCGGAGGGAGTACACATTTTTGGTTCAAGACGAGCTGTGTGTTTGAGTGCCATTGTACTGAGCAATAAGGGTGTGGGAATGGAGTGAGTGTGCTTGTTAGTGCGGGAAGGAGGTTGATGGAAGTTGTGTGCAACTTTTTTTGTTCGTTATTGTTGTTGGCATCTTCCCTTGTGGTGGGGTGCACTTAGTTGTGGTTTCAATCACTAATGGTGCGAGCCGCTCTTTGAGCTTCAGTGGCAGGGGACGGAACTGTACACAATGATAATGAAGACGAAATCCAAGAAAGAAGGTAAAAAAACTGAGAAGAAAAATATATATGGAAAAATAAAAGGCAGAAGGGGAAATGGAGAAAAGGGAACGTGGAAAATGGTTCAAAAACACGCGTTAAGGTGTTAAAATGGGTGAAGCGGGGAAGTGTGCGTGAACTCGAAGTGTGGTTGAGGTCGCGCATGTGTGCTGTTTGCTCGGAAGGAGACAGCCTTGGCGTGAGAAGAAAAACAGAGGTGTTAGTGCGGTGGTGGTGTGATACGGTAGGGAGATGGATTGTGAAGTCCGTTCGCCCTAGGTGCTCTGTGTACGGTGCGGAGGCGGAGCCGCTGCTAAACTTTGAGGAGGGGTTTATATATTTAAACGTGAAGAGGAAATGAAAACAAAAAAGAAGAAGAAAGAAAGAGAGTAGAAAATAGAAGAAACTGAAAAAAGTGTGGGGCGCGCGTTGTAAGTGAAAGTGCTGGCTTCTGACTCAGAGCTTCCCAACCACTGCCGCACGTGTTGAAGAAACGCGCCAAGCCACCGTGATGACGAGAGTGTCACTACTTTATTCCTTGTCTTTTACTGTGTGCAAATGGTGCAGCACTCTTATGTTTACATTTAAACGCAACTGTTCTCCACTGTTTCTTCACTGAATTCATTTCTATTTTCTGATGACCGTATGCGTTTGACAAGTCACTGTCGCGCTCATTTGTTGCGTGATCATCATCTTTTCATTGACATGTCCTTTGTCCAACTTTAATTTTTCTTTTCTGATTATCAATGTCCGGTTACGTTGGCACGCTAGCCACCACCAGATGTGTGCATGGGCCGTCGCGACAAGGCGGCGGCAACGCGGAATGATGGCGACGTGGCTCAATGTAGCTGAGAAGCCAAGTGTGGCAAAGGAGATTGCCAATGTGCTATCCAACGGCACTTGCAGAAACAGCGAAACCTTATCTCGCTTCAATCCCGTGTTTGAGTTTGAGTGGCGGCGAATGCTTTGCACTTCAGTAGCAGGGCACCTCATGAATGACGACTTTCCAGCGCAGACAAAGAACTGGTCGAGCTTTCCGCTCTTGGATCTGTTCACAGTCGGTATCACTAAGCATGTAAAGCCGGAGCTAGAGCAGGTGAAGCGCAACCTGGAGTTTCTAGGAAGACAATCACGACGCTGGCGCTTTGGATGGATTGCGATCTTGAGGGGGAAAACATTTACTTTGAGATGATGAGTGTGGTCCAAACTGTTAACAGACGAATTGAGGTTTGCCGGGCTCACTTTTCCGCCCTTACAAGGAGGGATTTGTTCACCGCAGTGCATAACCTCAAAACTCCCAACAAGGCTCTTTCCGACGCTGTAGAGGCACGCCAGGAGATTGACCTGCGCATTGGGGCAGTCTTTTCTGGTTTTCAGACCATAAAGTTGCGAGATATGTTTCGCGACATGCCACGTGTCCTTAGTTTTGGCCCATGCCAGATACCGACCCTCGGTTTTGTTGTCCGGCGCAGCTGGGAGCAGCGAGGTTTTATGCCGGAGGAGTACTTTACACTTGCGTTGCACCATGGACAAACTGTTTTCAGTAGTTGCCGCGGTTCCATGTACGATCAGATTGCAGCAACTCTGGTACTGGAAGCTATGCAGGAGAGTGCGAGCGAAAAACCGGAGGCGGAGGTGACGGAGGTCGTGCAGCGGCCCAACAGGCGTCACCCGCCCGTCCCATTAGCCACAGTTGTTCTGCAAAAGTTGGCGGCTACCCATCTTCGCATCTCCTCCGAGCAGTGCATGATGTGGGCGGAGTCACTGTACCAGGAGGGCTACGTATCGTATCCACGCACCGAAACGGATTCTTTCTCATTGACTGACAATGAGCTGCTTGAGATTGCAGGTCTGCAGTCCGGTAATTCAGAAGTGGGGAAGTACGTCAGCGCCATGCTGGGCGATCGCCAGAACAGGTTCCGTCGGCCATTGAGGGGTGGGCACGACGACAAGGCACATCCTCCAATTTATCCGACCAAATTGATGCCATCAAGCAATGATCCTAGGATGCCGCTGTACAACCTGATCGTGCGCCATTTTCTTGCATGCGTTTCCCCTGATGCTGTGGCAGCCACGACGTCTGTGACCGCTGTTTTTGGGGAGGAAAAGTTTACCGCATCTGGTACAGCTGTTGTGGAGTGCGGCTGGCTAGAGGTCTATCCATACGAGCGTTGGCATAGCACCTGCATCCCTGCATACAAGCGAGGTGAGCGCTTCACGCCTACAGCAGTTAATCTTGAGAGCCACCGCACGACCCCCCCGCCGAATCTGACAGAAGCCAACATCATCGCACTGATGGATAAGCATGGTATCGGCACAGACGCGACCATTGCCCAGCACATAAAAACTGTTCTTGACAGTGAGTACGTGAAGCGGGAAGGGACGTCGCTAGTGCCGACAACCCTCGGCAATGCACTTGCCTCGGCATATGAGGCGGTTGGTCTAGTCAGCTTACTTCACCCTCAGTTGCGGGCTCAAATGGAGCTTGCAATGGCGGATATTGCGACAGGTAAAGCCACAAAGGAAGAGGTAGTGGGCGCCGCCGTGGATCTCTATCGTGATATTTTCCAAAAACTCTGTGGGAAGCACCGCGAAATGTGCAACGAATTACAGTCCCACCTTACCACAGTGTCACAGCCCTCAACCTTGATTGGGAGTGTATCTACAGGCACCGTGGTTAGAAGGGGACTCGCCCGATGCGGCGCATGCAACGGTCTCATGGACCTTGTGGAGCAGTCTGCTGGAGAGCGTGACATTTGGCTAGCGCGATGTGCCACTTGCGCGAGGAGCCATCGAGTGCCCAGTGGTCGTCACAATCAACTGGACCCACATGACCAGCTATGTGTGCTATGTGGCTACGGCGTAATCAGCGTTAGAAACACTGAAAAGCAAACAAACTATACGGTGTGTGTGCACTGTTTTACTTCCCCTCCCTCTGGCAGTGCAGATATGGAGTCACTTGCTGAGTTCCGGTGCTTTCAGTGTGTTGCAGATTGCCCGCTAGCAAAGGGGCTGGAAAACATTTCCATCGCACAATGCAGGTCATGTATGGGGAATGACATGCGCCTACGTCAGAGCCAGAATGGCGTGTTTCTGTCATGTATAGGCTATCCGAGTTGCACATTTTCCGTCAACCTTCCGCGGGCCAAGCGTATACGGCCAGTTCCAGAGGGGCGCTGTGCTTCATGCTCCGTGCTCCTTCTGCAATTTGAATTTGGAGGAATGCAAACAGTTCCAAACGTAATGGAAGGCGAGCACATGTGCGTGTTCTGCGACGTTCGGCTTCAGGAATACGTTACGGTTAAATGGGGGAATACACAGAAAGAAGCCCGTGTTCCAGTACAGGGGCCACAAGAACAGCAGTCGTTGCGGGGACCGTACACGTTACCTCGTGTAAGCGCAGCTATCAAGCCTCCTACCGATGGCGGTGGCACTGAGAGCACACTTTGTAAATGCGGTGTTCCAGCACGCGAGTTGGTGTCACGTAAGGAGTCGTCAAACGGGAGGAAGTTCCTCAGGTGCGCCGCTCAGAGATGCAATTTTTTCGCGTGGATAACATAACTCGTGAAACGCAGGTTGGCGGGATTGTGGTGCCCCCGATGTTTACAGCTTTTCCAACTCGTTCACCGTTCCACAGCCCCAGGGTTTTCGTGTGTGTTGTCACCTCGGGAACCTCTCCTGTCTTCTTTTCCCATTGTCTTCACTCCGATGCAACGGGGTCTTCAGGTGGCTTTTGCGCTAGCGCCTGACTGTACTGTCGAAAATTACCGGAGTTGTTTTCACTTGTAGTTGGTTCCACAGTGACTACATTCTTCACCACTGTTGCATGTACGCTACATGAAGTTACCATTGTAGTAATATCATATTCCTTTTTTGTCCTCATTTCCAACACGATCTTCTGCCAGATATTCGTTTTGTGAGGCAACAAAGCGGACGAAGAGGAGCAACAAAAGAAAAACATACGAGAATTAGGAAACGTGTTCATAAAACTGGCCTTATGAAGAACATTTCCACAGATACCTGCAAAAATTGTTTATCCACTGGGCATCTACGTCGTGACTGTCCCTTAATCGAGTGTGCAGCCTGCAGTCGACTGGGGCACTTTAAGGAGGACTGTCCACATAGGAGAAAGCGACCGCGGGCTGACAATGATATCGGCATCTGCAGGTCCTGTGGCTCCTCGAGCCATGCCCAAGCGAAATGCCCTGAACGAATAAAGTCTGTAGAGTGCTTTCAGTGCCACCAAAAGGGTCACATGATGCCGATGTGTCCACAGACACGCTGTTTCAACTGCGGCCATTTCGGTCATAGTTCTCAGCTTTGTGCAAAAAAGAGAGCTTGTTTTCACTTTTCTATGCCTGGGCACACGTCAACAGAGTGCACGAGAAAGGATATGGGACGTTTGTGTTACCGCTGCAAGGAGCCAGGACACGACATGGCAAAGTGTCCCCAGAGTCCCCGATGCCACATGTGCAACCAAACGGGGCATCTTGTGGCCCAGTGTCCAGAAGTGTTGTGCAACCGGTGCCATCAAAAAGGTCACATGGCCAGCGCCTGCAAAATGTACCCCTGCTCAACCGATGGTGGAAGTCACTCCTCAAATGATCGCTGCCATGAGGCATCTGCTGGTGCCAACGCCGGTAACTGTGCTAATGACATTGAAAGAGCGAGCGCCAGTACACTGGAGAAGGAGCCGCTTGGCAGTGAATCGTATGACACCGACTACGAAGGTAGAGCTCCTAGCACAACCGTCTGTGCCCGTGCACAAGAGGCACCAGTACCGCCTTTTGTCTCATGCGGGGCTAAGCGCGAGGGTTGCGTGGCCGTTGTTATAGATGGAAGCTACTTTGAGCGCATTATTCAAGGACGTGAGAACCGAAATGAGGCACATTACAAGCGCATAGTTGACATTCTGCGTTACACGCTTGAGTTTGTCGGTGATGTATTTCAGAAGAATCCATTTGCCTTTTGGTTTGACACGGATCCGGTGGCGTTTGCGACGCATGTGAGGAGGGACGTACCTCCTCTCCATAGGAGCAACGTGCTGCTCGAGAACAAACTCAGGAAGCAGTCTCTAGTGGATGAAATGAATAGTGGGAGGAAACTAAGCAGCGTTGTGGCGCGCCTGGTTGGTCGAATGAAACAAGAGAAGGGATACACGAAACACGGGCCCGGGCGCGTTTGGGTTCAAGCGGGTTGTGACGTGGCTATCGCGGCGTGCCTCATTGAGTTGTTTATTCATCGTTTATTCGAGCAAGTGGTGCTCCTGTGCGGTGATGCGGATTTGTATCACGCGGTTCAGTACTGTCACACGCAGCGGCGCAGTTCTCAAGCGTTGGAACAGTCAAATCCGATCCGTGTGTGCGGGACCTCGTCCTCCATATCGAAGTCCTATGGCCGGGAGCAGGATCTGAGTGACTTTCTTTCATCCATTCTGTTGGACTCCCCACGTCATGTGGAGGGAGACAGAGAGATTGCATTCCCTACACACACAATGTTCATTTAACGTCGTGCGTGTGCAAAACTCACCGGGTGGAACATATTTATGGATGGGGTTGCTACCTTCCAACTTCGCTGCCGTGCTACCAACGTTGTTGCTATCACTTCTAGTGGATTCTTTTTTATTTTTTGTATCACCGACTTTTCTAGTGTATACATCTACAAATGAAATGCGGCGATATCTAATGGATGCAGCTAAAAAGCCTTGCCCCGAAAGCCCATCCTCTAAATTTAGCACTTCTCGTCTGAGTAGGCCCCGTCGTCGCTTGCCTGCCGCAGGTAGCGCAAAGTGCACTTGGCAAGCTAATTTTCATTGACATGCGAACTTGTTGGCTCATTTGCACTTCGCAATGACATCCACTCTAACTCTCTACTCTTTTCAGTGGCCTGTAGGGCTAGCCTAGGGGAAAACAAGCGGCAGGCATAGAGTGGAAAGTAAAAGAGATGTCGGCGGGTTGAAACGTGTTTTCATCAAGTAGGGTCGCTAGTACCACAGAGAAAGGCCCCTCTGCAGTATTGGCCCTTCCACCAGCTTACCGACAGACATGCGATCGCATCGAGTGCCTAATCGCTGCTGGGATGCCTCAAATAACGCCATTCACTGTGCCTCCAAAGTCCCGTGTTTTGACGTTACCGCAGCCACCCCATGCGGAAGCCGGAAGCGCGATGTCGCCGTGCTCCTTTTCCTCTCCTGAGAGATCGCTTATTTCAACCTTGGATAGTCGCTCACTGATGTCACGCACGGCAACGCCCAGAAGGGCACGAGCCAAGGTGGAGATCAAAAACTTTGACATGGAAACTGCCTATGCTGCTCTCTTGAGGCGGCTGAATGAGAAGCTGGATGATGAGGAAAAAACGTTTTCACCCATTTCGTGAGCTGCTTGCTTTCACGTGTTGTCGGCTGCAGTAACACGTAGAGAAAGATGTGCTGCTACTGAAGGACGGATCAAGCAGATTCTTCCCAATTTTGTGATACTCAACGCGGTGCTGTGATGCATCCGATGATCATGACCAGGTAGGCGTTTTGGTGTACACATTCAGGAACGTCTGAAAGCAATGGTTGCAAGTGGTAGTTCCTGGAGAAGTGAGAGCGAAGGAGCAATCCACACGTTGGCTGCAAACTGAATCTTTTTGCCAGCAGTACATTTTTTCTGTTGAAATAGATGTTGTTCCGTCCTGGCCCGCTGAGATATCGTTTGGTGCTTTGCACTACGTGAGGAAGGATGTTAGGGATCCGTGAGAGGCTTGTCGGAAAGTTGAGGTCCAACTGTTAAAATGGCGTGAATAAACTGTTCCAGACGGCAGATATTATTGGCAACCATACTGGCGCGTGGAATACTGGTGAAGCGATGGTGTTGATGCCAGCTCTCGCTTCGACAATGGCAGCGAGACTTGTAAGCGTTTTACCTTATTTGTTTTTCATTCGCTCCTACTTGTGCCTTCTATTTTGTTTTCTTTTGAGCATCAGACAGTCTAACGCATTCACGTTTGTTGCTATCCAGGAGCAAGTACCTGTGAGGCCGCCTTACACCTACCAGGCAACGCTGTCTGTAGGGTGTGAAATGAGTGATGATGAGTGTCCAGAACTCGTAAGTGCACGGGTGCCTGTGACAATTCTAACTGGTTTTTTAGGTAGTGGCAAGACAACACTGCTGCACTATGTTCTTTCCGCAGAGTACAGCCTTCGTATTGCTGTCATTGTCAACGAGTTCGAGTTCGGCAAGAGTATAGAGAAAGGTTTGACACTCAAAAGTTCACAGAAACCTGACGATGAGTGGCTGGAGCTTAACAACGGCTACATGTGTTGCACACTCCAGACGCAAACCGTCAATGCACTCGAGGGCCTCATCCAGTCTAAGGGAACGTTTGACCCAGTCCTAGTTGAAACTTCAGGTCTGGCCGATCCAGCCCACGTTGCTGCCATGTTCTGGCAAGACGAGTCCCTATGCGGATCTCTGTATCCATCTGGTATCATCACTGTTGTGGATGCAAAAAACCTCTGCAAGTATCTGAGCGACCCCGACGTGTCAGCGGAGGCAACGCGCCAGGTACTTATGGCCGATCGTGTTGTGCTCAACAAGTGTGACATCGCTACCGAGGAGGAGCAAGGCGCCGCTCTCGACGCTGTAAAGCGCATAAATCCCGTTGTCCAGGTTGTACGCTCTTCCTTCTCCAGGCTAGAAAACCTCCGTGACATTCTGATGCTCAACACAACTCGACAAGCGATGGAGCCTTTCCATCTTCACTCCCTCGGCCCGTCTAGCATTACCGCTGTCTCGCTTGAATTTTTTGAACATTCTAGTCTTCTTGCCGTGCACAATCTTAAGGATGTGGATATGATATGCATGGACATGCTGTACAGCGAGCACAATCCCCCATTTGAGGTGCTTTGGTGTAAGGCGGCTCTGCGACTTAAGAGTGAGGATCAATACTCGATTGTGAAACTACTAAAAATTAGGGAATTGTTTGATGTCACATTAATAAAAGGCCAGACGCTCCCTTTAGGCTTGTCGCGTGCACTCATCATCGGGAGACGGCTCGATGATGATGTCTTGAGGAGTATCTTCTTGCAGTACATTGTGGGCACAGCAGAAAAGAGCGCAATAACACCCGCGACGTCTGATGCCACAGCAGTTAGTTGTCAAAGTGTTCAATAGCCCAACTCTGTCCTCACTAAGGGCCGACTGTGTTCTATTTTCTGTGCTGCCACCGCTAGAGAACGATATTCAGATTACTAACATTAGATCCAATAACGATATTGGCTGCGAAAATAAATATAGAATTACAAAAAAGTGCCAAATCGCTCCTTATATTTTGTCTCCAACCCCTTCCTGCAGTACACAGAAAAGGTGATGGAGGAGAAGTTTCTCAGGTTGCGCGCTGAGCGCGAGGGGGCGCGTCAGCAAAAGGCTGCAGAGCCGTCCGACAGTGCCCATGGAACGACTTCGTTTCGAAGAAAAAACTAGGGGTCTAGAGGAAGTTATCACTAAGCAGCTCTCCGATGGCGATGCACGTGCTGCGCAGGAAACGCTTAATGTGTTAAAGGGGGAGGTGCAGGACGCCACTGCCAATAATATTCTAACAGCTTACGAAATGGCCAAGTCAAATACCTCCCTTTCACGGCTTCAGGAACTGATCGATGCGAAGGGTGAAAGGGGGCAGGGACGCAAGACGTTCAAGTTTTCAGCTTCCTCCAAGGTACGCTGCGCTACGGTCGCTGATACGTCTGTTGGTGTAACAGCCGCACAAGGTCAGGAGGAGGTTCTGGGGTGTCGTGACAATGTCTTTGGGGACGCGCGCAAGAAGGATCTTCTTCTCAGCCCGTAAAAGGCACTATTTTTGCGCAATTGCAGGGAGTGTGGGGTTTTTGTGCTTCCAGTGGCTGGTTCCGTCTCCATTTCGGATTGTGCACAGTGCACCATTTATGTGGCCTGCCAACAGCTGCGATTGAAGAGCTGAACTGACATTAATGTCTATGTTTCCTGCTCTTCTAGACCCATCATTGAGTGCTGCACTGAAATGCGTTTCGGATCGTATAGTTGCTGGGTGGGACTCTTGAACTCCACTGTCGGCGAGCACCGTTGCAACAGTCATGAGGAATGGATGAAGCACGTTGGTGAAATGCGTGACCCTGAGGGGGCGACGGATATGTACAGGTCGGTAGATGATTTTCAGTGGCTGCGGAAAACACCAAGTCCAAATTGGCGCGTGCTCAAGCCTGAAGAGCAGGTGGTGTGCACGCAGCCTTTTATTCAGGAGGGCCATTCGAAGATGTGAAGGCGCGGAAAAAGAGGGCTACAAATAAATTCGTTCGTGTAGCTCAAGTTCCTTCCGCCGTTGGTGTTGATTTGCCTCGCTTTTTTTGGCAGCGCACGCCTTCTCATAAGAATGTTTTTGTGTTGTCCTCCTAGCCTATCCATTGCCCACGTTCCATTTTATTTACCCGACCATACATGCGACCGCCTCGTGTATGTTTTCTTCTTGATTGATTTATATATTAGAACTCTGTTTCGTGCTATCGAAGGTGTTTTATTGGTAAATTGTTAGTCAAGAAAAACACACACAAACACAAACACTGACACAAGCACAATGAATCGTAACAATGATGAGGTGCCAAGATTTCACAGAAGGACGGGAATCGTTATTGCATGGACTGTGGTATGCGCGGGCCGGTTTATGTCGTAGTAGACTTTTATATTTTTGTTTGCTCTACATGTGCCGCCCTGCACCGTTCGCACCAGCACAGGGTGAAGGGTATCAGCACGACCGAGTTTACCGACGAGGAGGTCACATGTCTTAGGATCGGTGGCAACGACAGAGCATCGGCGGTGTGGTTGAAAAGGTATACCAGGGATAAACCGTCCCATAAAAATGGCACTGCTGTAAGTGATTTCATTGCGGCCGTCTTTGCCAGAGCGGAGTATGTGAGTGAGGAGGAGTATGAGAAACTTCAAGGGGACATATTGCAGGCCATAACTGGCTCTTTTACAACAGCGGACAGCGTACCTACAGCTAACCCAGACGCACCAGATATTTTCTGCCTTTCGACTCCTCAGGCGCAGGAGCAGTCGACCCACAAAGAGGCAAAGGAGGAAGACCTGTTTAGTGCCTTTCGAGCCGCCGCCCCACTTTCCAACGGCACGACACAGACAGTGGGCGCAGCAAATACAAGAAGGCCAGAAGTTTCTGTGGATGAGTTATTCAGTTCCATTCCCTCAGCGCCTACACAAATAACTGCAACGCCACAGGTGGCTCCCGGCATTGCGGGCATGCAGAACCAGTACCACACTTCTGCGTTTTCAGCCATGCCGATGCAACAGCAGCCAATGACGGCCCCGTCTACGATGTCCGTAGGTATGAGTGCAGTCCAAGGCGGGTTCACAGGAATGACGGTTCCCTCCCCTTATGGAATGCAGCCGCAGCAACCGGTGCCGTTCCAGCCCACCGCCCCAGTCGGTTGCGTGGGCGCCCCGGAGACGCTGTTCTCGCACATGGCCCAAACCACCTCTGCTCCTCAACATTTTGCGGGGTTTTCAACACAGCCAACACAGGGGGGAAATATTAACTTTCTTCAAACGCCCGCAGCGCCTGCAAGCACAGGGCCAAAGAGGGCAGTTGGAGGTGCACCAAGTGACGTATTTGCAGCTTTAGACCCGTTTGCGAACAAACGATAAGCACCTTTTATTATCACTCACTTGCTTATCCTTCTATTATTCAACGCTGCGCTTATACACCGTATTCCTCTTAACTTATCTGCTAATAGGACGAGTGCTGACTTTCTGATATTGAGACTTGCATGCACTCACTTTTCAGTGAGTGAGTTTCCTACTTCCTTCGCCTTTCTTGGTTGTAGGGACGTACTGTATGATTCTATGCTTCACACGTTTTCCATCGTTTTGCGAGTCCAAGCGCACTCTCAACATTTTTTTGCGACACATTTTTCATCTTACGGCAAGTGTCTAGACCCAAGAGAGCGAAAAGGAGGCGCCCAATGACAAGCATCATAGGAAGAGCGTGGGCATGCCAGACTTTTACTAACTTTACACATTTGAGCAGGACCTCAAGTCACGCCAGCCCGTTGGTTGCGACAAGCCGGCACTCCAAGCAATTCATAGTACCACCGAACCTGCTGATTTCCCAGTCATCT
This sequence comes from Trypanosoma vivax, assembly GCA_021307395.1. NCBI lineage: Eukaryota > Euglenozoa > Kinetoplastea > Trypanosomatida > Trypanosomatidae > Trypanosoma > Trypanosoma vivax. Next base: position 143,335 of record SOPI01000166.1, on the reverse strand, counting down.
AACGGCATGCCGAGCGCTCTGTGGCTTCTCCACCGCCCAGACAGTGTGTTGGGAATAGTGGTGAGCCCACAGTCGGATGGGCCATGTTCCCTGTCCTGTGATGCTTCGGGCCAGACCGACCACAGAATGCGAAGAGTAGTACGACACCTTGGATCTCTTCCCTTTCGGACGACAGGCACTGTGCCGGTTGGGATGCCCATGGTGGTTCACAAGAATCATCTTGTCGGTTGGTGTCTTGACGGTGCTGCCGCGCCACTCTACGCCCACACTTTGAGCCAGCTGGCGCGGCTCAGGTCAAAGCGACTTAAAACGTTATTGCCCTCAAACGCAATCATCTGTAGAACGTATTATGAATGGGACAGCTGGAGGGAGGCGTCGATGGAGCCCGGCTGGTCGTGGTATCAAGCCGACGAAGAGGTAGCGAACGGCATCTTAGACGGTCGAATGACGTTCGATGATCTCCGCGTTTCGGCCACTGAAGTGGCATAGAGTAGACGAACGAAAATACATAGATGCACCGCACGGGACAAACGTTCAGTGGCAGGCCTATATAGAAGCACTGAGAGTTTATTGCGCATTCTCTAACATAATTTGCTCCTTGTCTGCATGCTCCTTGTATGAAAGTTTAAGAGTCATACGCCCACGTAGATCCCCCCTCTTCTTTTCTTAATTGTGCTTCCCAACCACTCAAACTTGGATTAACTTTGACTATTATTTTGTCACTCTTTGCGCTTATTTGCTTTCGCTCGAACAATTATTGCTGTATATCGTGACTTAACTACTCTCGATATAAACATGCGGTCTGTCGTTATTGTTGTGTAGCTTTAGTCCCACTTTACAGGAATTACATCGGCAAATGTTGTGTCAAACGGGAACGTTGCTGGCTTCCTTTTGGGGCGTTTTTATGGATGTTGCTATCAGACTGCGATCTCCACGAAGAATTGAGTTCAAGCTATTCACCCGCAAGTGTCCGGAGGCCACTGAGAATTTTACCAAGTTGTGCACCGGTGAAAATGTCCTGCCACCCGTGCCAAGTACCTCTGGCCTCGGCGGCCCGTCGTTCGCAGACCAGTTTCTCCCGCAACTCACCTACAAGAACTCCATTTTTCACCGCGTGGTGAACGGGTACCTCATTCAGGGCGGGGACAACACATCAGGCCGCGGAACCGGTCAGCTGTCCATATATGGCGAAACGTTTGCTGCCCCGGACGAGGTTGCTGCCTCGGTATTCGACAGGCGTGGCCTTGTTGGGACGGCAAATAGCGCTCCACATCTGAACGGTTCTCAGTTCTTCATCCTGACGGCCAATGGGGCATCCCATCTAAATGGGACGTGCATTTGCTTTGGCTGCATTGCAAATGGTTATGATGTTGTTGAAGCTATCGAACAACTACAGCTTGAGCCATCGGGGTTCCCGTCAGAACGAGTGGCAATTGTAGACTGCAGCGTGCTGAAGTAAGCGGTACACACAAGCGGAGGAGGTAAGCTGGCCAATATCCTCCGCGTATAATAGTGTGGATGAGAGGCAGTGAATATCGGTGATGTACGCGGGGATGTGTGCAGGAACATTAGTTCCAAATACTTCCTTCATATCTCTGCATCTCTGATTACGGCGTACTTTTTGCACTGTCGTCTCCATTATAAAAAGCCGCCTCTGTTTTATCTTCTTGTCATACTTTTTACCTTCGTTTATCCGACTTTCACTTCGCCACCACAACTTTCCAACGGATTCTGTAGTCGTCGAGCGCTACTTCCTTTCTCTTTCTTTCATTCAGGTGCTTACACATAGGCTCTTGGGCGTAATGATGAACAGCCACGAGAACTGCATGAAGTACTCTCCAGGTGTGCTCCTTGGCAACTGGTACGAGGACATGCGTGTACGCGAGGACAAGGTTAAGTTTTACCGAAACCAGACGTGCGCTAGTGGAGACATGCAAGCCACAGCTGCTTCCGATGCGTCGTGTATCACTGACAACACCTGTCTTGGAGAGTGGGGTGATGTGGTTATACTTGGCCGGCCACTGCAGCTTATCAATGTGGCGAGCGAGGCTGCGCTTGCACTAGACCCAAAGTGGCCCCTCTCCTATATTTCGCCCCACCAGTGCCTCGTGACAGCAGCGGACACTGCTAGACCACAAATTCGCACTACGTGGGTTCTACATAAGGCCAATGACGAAGATAATATTGCCTACAAGGAGCAGCTAAAGGAGGGCGACATTCTACATTTTGGCCAACACATACGTATTGCCAATGAGGACTCGCATCCTGGTGGGTTCTTTTATTTGCACTCGAGCATTCGAGACCTGGGCCATGTAGGGAGTCAGCCATTGAGTGCGTCGCAAGGCGCGTGTAAGGACAACATTTTTGTGGTGGCCAAGCCTGTGGAAAGGCACGTGGACATCCGCGGTGTAGGACCAGTGCACATTGGAGAACCATTCGTTGTCTACCATGCTGCAACAAGCCAGCCAGCGCGGTGCACTATGAAACCGCAGAAAACTTCACTTGGCTTCAAGCTGGAGGTAAATTGCTCGTTTGCAGGTGACAACTTCTCCAGGTCGATCGCTGCAGTGACAAACCACCCAGAAAACCTCTTTGTTATCGGCACGGAAACGCGCAGGGCACGTACAAACTTGACTGTGGCATCATTGCGCAGTCGGACGGAGCGGTGCGAGTGGAACGCCACGTCTATGAGCTGTGGTTCGGGATTGGACATTCTCATGTCTCGTATACGACAGGGCGCTCTTCACTTTGGTGGGCGCCTTGGCTTCAGAGTTGTATCAAAGGCCCTGAAGGTGGCCTGCAGGGAGCAACGCACCACCCTCGTTGATCGGCAGAAGCTTCTGAGCAGTTTCCGCCTTATGGGCGTCACCATTCAGCCTATTGACCTGGATGTCATCTATAAAAGATTTGACCACGATGGAAATGGCCTCATTTGTGCTCAAGAATTCCTGCGTGCCTTGCGGGAGGACATGCCACCAAATAGACTGTCAGCGGTCGTTACTGCCTTCCAGAAGCTAACTGTTGAGGGTGGGTGCTCTGTGGACTACAGGGACATGCTGAATATGTTTAAACATAACGCCACACATCACCCCGATGTTTCTGATGGCACTCTGACCTGCGAAGGGGTTATTTCTGAGTTTGTTAACTGTTGGCCCGACATGAATGACACGACAACGGTAACGCTGGATGACTTTTTGGCGTACTACACGGACATTTCCCCCGCCATCGAGAGCCATGAACGGTTTGCAGTTATGCTGGAGAACTGTTGGCGTATACCCGAAACGGACGACTATAAAAGAGGCCTCTCTCAGACTGCAGGGTCGCTGGTTTGCTCAAATAACGCTGCGCAAACTGTTTCTAGAGGGTGATAGCTGGCACTCGATTACCGCGAGGTGGTGGCGGACCCGAAACACCCATTTTTAGCTACAAGTGCAGGTGATTGCATGAATGATGTGGGCGATGTAGAAAAAAGAGAAGTTCGAGGAGCGACGAGGGTGGAAAAGGTGGGAATGTCTTTCCTGCGTGCTTGCTAGTTGCGTAGAGTGTGCAAATGGCTGGCATGGAAACGAGAGATGGGACGGAGTGCAGCTGTAAAGCTACACACCCTCTTAAGGTAGCGGTGCAACAAACCGCCGGCCTCTGTGCCGACAGGATTATTTTTACACCTTTTGTCTTTTAGAGATGCACGCTTTACCCCATGGTTTCCCCGCATGTCTTCAAGCCACAATATTTTTGATGACAGGCCACTCCTTGTGTTGTTTTTGTGCGCCCGCCAACGCGCTTTGTGTGTCCTGTTTATTCCTTTAACCAGATAGGCCGGGCCTCTAACACATAACTGTATTTTAGCGACAAAAAACGTATGCAAGTGGAATGCAATGGTGTACCCCATAAAGTCGAGTTTTGTGGTCCCACTGTGTCACTGGGGCATCTCAGTGGCGACGGCGAGGTGAAAGCCAGGCTCAACAACTTTGCTTTTTCGGACATCACACAACTACTACGCTCCAGGCGCGACCCGTGCTCGGCAAAGCTTGTGGTGGGTCAAAAAACGTTTTTAATGCCTTTTGTAAGTCTGGAACAGCGAGAGCAATTCATCCAAAAGGTGCAGAGTTGTGCCAGTGAGTCAGGTGCCACGTAGAAGTGAGTTGCCTCCACCATTTGTCATGCCGCTGTTGATGTAGGAATACTCACTGAATCTGAACTTGAAGCCTTGATGAGCGAAGAGCTCCAGCGAGGAGTCGTGATGACCCTTGATGCGATTGGCTCTCTTGTGGACCCAGTTACATTTAGGCTCCGCCCAATCACGGAACAATTAACAAACGATATTTTCCGGCAGATACCGGCCCTCGCCAAGATATTTGAGCGAAACGTGACGGATGAAGAAACGATGCAGCAGTTTTGGGAGGTAGTGGTGCGGAAGTACTTTTGCTTCTCACGCACATTTCTCGAGGAAGAGGTGCATGTGCTCGAGGCAAAGGAGGGGGGAGGCACCACATCCTCACCGGCTGCAGGGCCAGAGACACTGACAGACATTAACGTAGCCTCGGGCCAGGCGCTGCCAAAGGTCAGGTCACAAACAACAGAGGTGTGCTCCCTTACCCCGTCGCGTGTGTTGGACGATAGCGCCACGCAATTGATGCCGCACATTGGCCTCTTTCGAGGTCGCCCGCTGCCACTGCCATACGCTGCAGCGGAAAAACCGTGCCCTGTGCAGCCTCCCCTTGCGCACGTGGCAGTGAGCGAGCCACCTCCCGTTTCCCGCGCTCTGCCGAAAGAAAGTGCTAGCAGGGAAGTTCTAGAGCTATTAAAAAGATTTTGGAGTAGTGACGCAAATAAAAAGAAGGCACTGCGATCAAAATTTGATGACTTGAAAGAAAAGAACTCTAAAAGTATTTTACAAAAATGGTGCTTGCAGCGTGTCGATTTTTTTCTGGAGCAGTTGGGCAACAAGCGGGACAGATGAATGACGCCGATGAAGCAGAGCCTGAAATTCCAGAACTGGACCACCACTGTTAGTTTTGAGAATAAAGGACAACATTGGGAGAAAAAAGTGCATTTTTTTGGTGTGCGATTATGTTTGGGTGTTAGAAATACCAACCGGCCGCATGCGAGTAGGCGCTCTTTTTGTTTTACATTTTGCTGTTCTTGTCGTTTGTCATTTTTACTATTTTAACTGCCGTGGCTACGTTTGTTTGGCAGTTGAAATGGCCTAAGTACGCGCTACCGTTTGTAATTTGACGGCGCCAGCTGAAGGGGGCAACGGAATTTTCCGCCGTGGAACAGCTCGCATGCGCTCTCCAACATAAGGCATGTGGCTACTTTTCTACTCTTTTTGTGCCACAAGCAGTGGTTCGGTGCATCCCATCCATTGGCGTATTGATGCTGTTCGACACTTCGCCTTTAGTGCGCCGATTGGTTGCTCTGGGACGGCACTTCTTGTGTAAAGCAAGCAAGTGAGCACTTCATCTGCCGTGCTCACCATATTTGTGACGTGTCGCTGTTTGATTTGGTACTATTAACAATCGATCGTTAGGGTGGCGAATGGTGTGTGTGCGATGATGATGCCCTTTATCCACTCAACTTAAGCTGTAAAACTGGCTTTTCCCTCGAATTACCGCTGGCAAAGGTGCAGCCGGTGCATCTATGCTCCAAACTCATTCGAAGTTGCGCGCATATGTGTGTGTTGTTGCACCGCACATGTCGTTGTCAAATCGAGGCTGTTAATAAATGCCTGTGCCTTGCTGCACACTTCTGCTCATCTCTTGTTCATTTCATTTCTTTTCCACCTTTTAGTTCTGTGCCACTTGGTGCTATAAAAACTCTCTTTATTGTAAGTGTTATCTAGCAGAGGCTTCAAGATGGCTGAGTAGCGCCAGATTCAGAACATGATTGACTTTATTGAGCGTGAGGCCCAGGAGAAGGCGGATGAGCTCAACTCTGCGACCCAGGAGGAGTACGACGTGGAGAAGATGCGCCTCGTAGAGTCGGAAAAGGTAAAGGCACGTGCAACCGGTGGAAAAAAAATAAGCAGGTAGACGTTGACCGGTGTTTTGCTCGTGCCAACTTCTCGAAGATACAGCGGCTTCGCATCATGAAGGAGCAGTCCAAAATAGTTGACCGGCTGAAGGAGAATGTCAAGAAAAAGCTGCTTACCTTCGTCAAGGACACCAAGGGGTACAGCGAACTGCTTGTCAAACTTATCCACGAGGCGTTGCTCGCAGTACGCGCCAACGCCGTTATTCATGTATGTAAAGATGATGAGAGCCTGGTAAAGAACATGCTTAGCGACTTGAAGAAATGGTATGAAGACAAGTTGGGAACTCCAACGTCCATCACGTTAAGCAAAGACTATCTCAGTGGTGAAGAGGCATGGGGTAGGGTGCTCGTCAAATCTGAGGATGGGCACATTGTTTGCAACTGGACACTGTCTAGCAGGATGCGCAACTGCCTAAACGACCAGTTGCCGGACATCCGCTACTACCTTTTCGATCCTGATGCTTCTTTTTAACAATATTTCGAATTACCTCCATGTTGTTTGTTTCCTCAACAAGTAAAAAGCAAAAGAAAAAACCAAAAAAGGGAAAGAAGGAAATAAAATAAAAGAGGCTGAAATCAAAAAACAGCAACAACAAAAACAAGAACAAGAACAGCTCGACGTAAAGTTTCATTCTGTTTTACTTGTTGTTATTATTTTCCCACACCTTGATTTGCTGTGTAATTGCTAGTGGTGCGAGAGCAGTTAGTGTGGCAGGAAATAGAAAGGGATAAGGTGAATTTTGCTTGTTGAACCCGGAGGTTGTGTGATGCGGCGAAGAAAGAAGAAAATTTTAAGAGGTCCCACAAAGAGGAAGGGGGCCTCTTAAAAGAGAACGGTTTTTGCGCTGTTTGACGCTTTTTTACTATCGCTTTCTTTCTTCTTGTTGTTTTGCACATTTGTGAAGAAGTTAAGTGAGTGACTTTGAGTTCAATTTTCAGATTTCGTTACCAGAACGAAACGGAAAAAACAGCAACTAAATGTACCACTATCTTGTTCGTTGCCCAACTGCGGTGAGCACACTTGCTATATATGGAACCACTAGCTTGTTGCGTAAGGGAAATATTCGCCTTTCTTCTACCCACTTTTCTCTGTGTGGTGCTCCTCTGGCTAAAATATCCAGTTCTTGAGCAGTTAGTATGGAGGGAGACGAGGAGAAATGCAAATTAGACTTAAAAGACCTGGGCCAAAGGCTGGAGCAGCTGCAGAGCGCCTGGAATGAGTTTCAGCGCTCCTGTCCTCTCGCTTCGCCGCCAAACAACAGGTCCACCCTCCAAGGTGGCCCTTCCCCACAGTCTCCAGGATCCAAGTCTTTACGACGTGCGCACTGGTGTGGGGAGAGTAACCGCGCAGCTTAGGGGAAACAGCAGGCGTTGGAGTCGACAACACCTCTTATAGCACGAGATGTTGGCTGGACAGCTTCAGCTACAGAGTTGCAGGTTGTGGGCGCGATGCCAAAACGGCTCCCGCCACTCGACGGGGCGGTGTTAATAGGCCCAATGCGCACGTGTCATAGTTGCGGTTACAACAAACCAAAGATAACTTTACAGTTCTGCTGCAACTGTGGTAGCCGGCTTTAGTCACGTATTATTCCGTGCAAATCGGAAGCCAGCTCCACACTCGCGTTATTCAGCACTCAAATTGCTACGTCAGTTGTGCCTCTCCTTCATATCTTAGTGCACTCGGCTCCTACGGTCTGGAAGTGTGTTCTACTTGTATATGCATTCTCTGCTCATTGTCTGCGCCTCTGCGATTTTATGGGAAGGACTTCTTCCTGTCTTTGCTATCTCTTACACAGTGTAAGTCGTTGCTTCACTCTGCTTGTGCACTGCTTCTTTGTCCAGAGTTTCGTTTTCCACAAAATATCAGTTGATCCTGCACGCTTTTTTCTACACAGATCAGGCAATCTATACAAGACAGCAGAGAAAGGTAACCTGTAAAGGAAGACAGTGAACCAGCACTCTCACATATACCAACGCGAGGAGTAAGGCACAAAAACAAATTTGTTTGGTATCAGTTTTTATAACCACCAAGCGCTTACACCATGCAACAAAGCAAAGAAATTGTTCGAGACATCACGTCTGCGGTCAAACATGAGCAGGAGTTGCAGAACTCGCGCACCCAGCACGGGGTCACTGTTCTTGATGTGTACAGCTCCGAGTGGGGAAAGAGCAAGGCTCTATCTTAAACATTCAGGCGCCTATATACCGATGCGGGAGAGCAAATATACCTTCGCCTCCTCTCAGTGGAGTGCAATGGCGTTTTAGACAACCTTGAGCAAGCGAAGGAGCGGCAAGCCCCCGGTCTTGCTCCGGGTGAGGAGGCTTGTCCGGTTGCGCTCTCAGCGTTTTGGAAAATCATTCTGGAAGAGCGTCGCGGTAAGTCCAAGTCATACTTTGTTTTCTACAAGGAAGGGACCATGCGCACTTCAATCGAAGGCATCAATACGCCCAAGATAATAAAATGCGTCAACTATCTCTGCACTCCTCAAACACCAGCAAAGGACCGCATGTCGAACGAGGCCCTGCTCGACTTTTGGTTGCACTACTTTATTGCCTCTGAAAGCAAAGTTTTCTGGGATTCCTTTCTTCGCGCCGTACTTGATCATACCTCGGCGAATCGACCACTGACAGAAATGGAAAGCAGTGCTCTTGCGGAAAGCATCGGTGTTTGTAGTGGTAAGGTGAGCATAGATGCCATTGAAAAGTTGGTGGTGGCACGCACACTGAAAGAGAGTCTTGCTGAGTTGTTTGTATTCCTTAAAACTGAGAGCATCTCGCCTGTTTCCTCAGACCAGAAGTGCCTGTCAATTGTCGGAGAGGGCTCCGACGTGGAAGGCAGTGTGGGGCGCGAGAATCTCATAAATGTGCTACGAACCAACCACGACGTCAGCGTCAGATGGAAGCCAGAATTATGGCACCTCTTAATGTCTGTGGAACTGCAGTGTCCTGTTGAAAAGAATCTTTTGTTTCATACATGTGAAGATGGTGAGCGGGCCGCCATGGAGACCCTTGACCACGTCACTGATCTGCCGACTGTGAGGGCATATTTGCAAAGTCGTGTGGTATCCATGGAAGACATCAATGTTCTCTGTCATGCGGCTTCTGAGAAAATCCCATAGGAAGGTCCAACGTATGGCAAACTTGCTCTGGCACTCCTCTCCTCCGATGCGCACATGTGCGAAAAGCTTGTGAGCTTCAGTGAGGGCACTGCCTGGGGGCGTTCATGTGCTGATCTCCTACAGAACAATCTTGCACTTGCCTATGCTGTTGCCTGTTTCTGTAGGCGAAAGGAGCCGATTAGTGGCCGAACGTTGTACTACTGCGGTGATGAAAGCGCTGTTGCGGGTAGTGAGGGTTTGTCAGAAGGAAACAATGTTGTTCTGCCACCATTTGCTATGTTTTCTTCTAATGCTTCAGAGGGGAGTGCACTAACAGTGGCCGTTCATGGCTTACAGGAAGCAATTTGGTTAGCATCCGAGGGGTCCGTGTGGGGTTCTGACGTTTTTATTCCGTGGTACACTAAGTTCCTTGTGAAGGAGCGCTCAGAGACTCATGTTGTGCTAGAGTTTGTGGCTACTGTTGAAAACGTGAACTTCAGCGATAATGCTGAGCGCTACGCCCATAGTGTTCTGGAGGATGAAGAGAAGTTTGCCAAAGGAGCGGATGTGGTAACTCTTCTTGAACGGCGTCTGGGTCTTGGACAAGAGCTCTCTCTTGCATCACTTAATGTTCAAAGCAACGAACCACCGGCAGGCGGTCAAAGCGAACAACTCGCTCCGCCAACACCAGCGGACAGCAAGGGAGAAAATAATACTCCACAGCCAATCCCCACTGAGGAAGATGACGAGTATTCAGATGAATATCCGAATCAATCGCCTGTAGAGGAGGCCGTTACTGAACGTGCAAACGACAGCACGCCATAGGCTCCTACCGACATGGATGCCGATACGGGCACATAGTGCCACGATTTCGGCGTTCAGAAGTGTTTAGAAACGGCTTATCACCGTCAACCGCCTGATCACACGTCACTGAAAATGCGTCGGGATATACTCACGTGTTGTGGAGGTGAATGGGGAGAATAGGTACGTTAAACGTTCTAATGAGCGGTCATATTTTGGATTGTCTTGTAAGCGATAGGCCCAGTAGAAACTTATGTAAAGTGATGCCAAATACCGGAGATGGAGAGTAGCCTGTTACACACACGAATAGATTCTTTGGCTGAAATGTTTTCATCTCAATTTACTTTGCCTTATTTTGTCCACCAACCGCCCTGCACCAACTTCCCTGTCTTTTATTCATTTTATTTCACCTCAACCCTTCTCTCTTTGTCACGACTTTAAAGTCAGCCTGAACAATTTTCTCATTTCCACCTCCCATGCATGTGAGCTCACAAACCAGTGCCTTTCAACACCACACTTTTGCCGTTTTATTTTGCTTTAACTACATAATGCTTAACATTTACAACACTATTATTGTTATTATTATTATTTCCGTTATTACTGACTGATGCGCAGAAGAGGATGAGGGTCTTCTTTCTGGGGAGTCGCAGCTACCACGATGTGTTGCGTCTGCAAGAAGACATATTTAAAAGAAAAATCGATCGGCAAATGTGCCGACTTCGAGGGGACAGTGAAGTGCCTCTCGTTCCTGACACCGTGTTGTTGGTCGAGCACTCAGTGCCGGTCTTCACGGTTGGTCGCCGTGACACGCGAGACGGCATCCGAGCGAACTGCGCGACGGAAGTGGTTAGCACCAGGCGGGGCGGCGGTGTCACATTTCACGGGCCCGGTCAAGTGACAATGTACCCCATTGTAAACGTGCAGCTTCTGTGGAAGCGTTCAAGAGCAGCGAACAAGCCTCGCTCGCCTATTGAATGGTTTAGTGCCGTGTTGGAGCAGGCGATGATTGATGTCGCACAGCACTACGGCGTCCCAACGCACCGCGGCAGAGTTGGTGTGTGGTCAGATCAGTGGCTGGACGTCGCACCGCGCAAGTTGGGTTTTATTGGCCTTCAACTGGGCAATTGGGTGTCGATGCACGACGCAGGATTTAATGTGTGCAATGATCTACGCTACTTTGATGGCATTGTCATGTGTGAGATGCCGGGGGAGACGGCGACGTCGCTAGTCGAGGAAATGCGATTGCGGCGCATTGACGGGGAAGCGCCTACGGCAGGCGACGTTGCATCGCTCCTGTTCAAGCGGTTTGTTTCGAATCTTTACCAGGATGGCGGTTCGACACCCCCAGCGATCGTTGACCTGTCAGCAGACGATGGTTGGGGTCTCCGTAGCCACTACGGTGTTGATTGACTGATTTCCTCACTCACTGGTTGTGTGCCACAAGACGTGTGGGCGTGGCTGTGGGTTCGAGGATGTGCACATGCCAATCAGAAGGGTCCAGTGGGAATCCGGAATATTTTGGTATTCATTGGTATAAGACAAGCCCTTCGACTGGAGTTGCCTCTGGCTCCATACTCAGAGCGTGCGAAGGCCAAAAAAACAACGCGTTATGCTCGTCACTTGTTGCTGAGTAAACAAGCTGTCGCGTTTTCGCAGTTTGTGAAGAGCAATTGGCGGTGCTCTGTCATTGAGAAAAGTCCCATCAGTGGTTACAGCTTGGTGTGTTTGTGTCGTTTCCATGACCTCCTCCACGATGCTTTGCGGACAGCCTTAGGCGAGCAGACCCAAATGCATAATAACGAATTTGTGCACGCTAGAACGACAAACAGCCTATTATACAAATGTGTGCGTTTGCTTGCCCGCGTCGGCTGCTGCGGCTTGATAGCTATTTACAGTGAATATAATGGTATGTTCTGATCTCTGCCACCAAAAGCTCGCACAGGAATAATTTCTTCTTCTATATGTATGGCGAATGACTAACATCATTCCACCGGAAATGGAAGGGGTTTCAGTATGAACTATCCAAGCTGTACTTGCGTGCGCTCAGCATTAAATGTTTGAATATCAAGCGGCGTATAAACATGCTGCAAAGGGTCTCCAGGATACCCCGGCACTCGAGTTGTCCCTCTTGAGTGAGGACTTGGATCAGATGCGAATGGAAAACTGAGCGTCCGGTGACATAAATTCACAACAACTTTTAATGGAGCAAGATCCGTTGGTGTTGGCACCACTTGGCGCACGCGCGCTGTGTGCTGTGAATAGCTCGGGACGGTGTGACGTGATGTCCACCGAGTCCACTTCCGCTTCAGTGTCTTGTTGTGCTTTGCAGTGGCTCGATGACAGGCACTCAGTGAGTCAACTTCTCGAGATGTGGTGGCTTAAACATTTGAAGGGGCACTTTTACCGTGGGAGGACATGTTGTGGGCTGGTTATGGGCGATTGCCAGAGGCGTATTCCCTTCGACCAGATGGAGCTTTTGAGTTCAATCACTGCGACCGCAAGCTGAGAGCGTGGCTGAAAATATTGATAGGCTCAAATGAGGTGTACCTCGAGGACAGGAACAACATTGTGCCACTTTTGAGCTCAATAGATTTTGCTATAGTTTTGTGCAACTCTTCGTGGCATCGTTGGAAAGAAGTGAAGAAATTGCCATTCAACACTTTTACCTTATGGGCAAATTTGCTGGTTGCCGCTTTTATGAGAAGAATTTCTTCCATGTTTCATATTTTCGCAGTTATTAGTGGTGTCAGTCTTGTTACCCCGAAAAGTGCAGTGGATATTTTGCAACTGAAATTGGTCAAGTCCAAACATCTCATTGAAGTGCCATCGTTGACCAGTTTGAAGTCAATAAAGGCAATACGGCGAACGAATGCTCTAGTTGTGTCTGTTGCGTGCTGATGTTTTTTGCACTTACACATTCTGATCGCACTGATTAGTTGGGCGAATCGTCCTCCACGACTGCACAGTGACAGCAATCGGAACAACAGTGAGCGAAATCGAGACAAGTGATGCTCCTACAGAGAACTGCGAGTTTGGACGTTGCGATTGTTTGTTGGCTGGGCATTCGTGTTCAATACGTGTGCCTAAGTGTGTTGATTCTGGAACATCTGTGCTCATTTGCTCACTTTATATGTTACTGCATGCCCTGCAGTGGGGCGGCGCGTGCGTGAAGAAAAATAATTGGCAATACCAGCAACAAATTGCCGTGCACGCACCATTGAGTGCTGTTTGCAGTTTAACGAAGGCCAAGTGCTCGGAAAGACTTTTTTACGCTTGCGGCGATAAAGGATGTGTGAGACTATGCGGCGAGCATCTATGTTAATATGCTTAAATCACTTAAAGGAGCTTTAAGCCGCACGACAATGGCATAGCCTTTTGGTGTTTTCATTGGGTGTTACTGTACAGCAGGTCAAGATACCGCCGCTGAATCTGTGCGCCTTGTCACATAACGCACGGGTACACTTGCAACCAATCGAACGTTGCTGTGCCACTCTTACTCCATTTACGAGTTTATTTATGCTGTCTGTTCCTAAATGTACAGAACGCCGGGTCCGCTTTTCAGATTCGCAGTTTTTTCATTGTGCCTTCCGTTGCTGTTTTGTTTTACATTTTAACTTCTGCTTAAAATTTTAGGAATTCGGAATTGTGGTCAAAATGTGGCACGCTTCTGCAACTTGGTCTACACTCCTCGTGGTCGTGCTGGTTTTTTGCCCTGTAAGTTGTCATTCCTGAAACATTACGACTGGGAATTGTGATGGGTTTATGAACAGGTGTGAAGCAGTTGGTGTTATCGTTAGCTTAATCAAGGTCTATGAATCTGGAGCCGACTTGTCGACTGCAGTTGAGGATGAATTAAATGTTCTCTCAAACCTGCCCATCGATAAAATGAACAAAGCGCGAGCACTTCTCGCTCACCTTTTTGGGACCGGAGAAGAGGTCGCATATCTTATAACTGGATCGCGGTGGTGTGGGAGACATTATTAAAAAAATTATGAGGAACATAGCAGCTGTGTTAAGTTAATTGGAATTGTATTCGGACGGCTGAACGCAGAGCGCGCGCCTGTCAACAAAACAAAGCCCACATTAGACGCTGGAAGGCAGGCGATACGGTGGGGAATGAGGGAAATGTACAATGTCCAAGAATCGATTACAATTGAGTTTCACTCGATGTTTGATGAAATGTCGCGCGAGTACGGTAAGTGCAGATGTGGAGAGACGAAAAGCGCTAGCTTGATTAATCATGCGGCGAATGTGCCGACAAATTCCATCAGTGCGCTAAGGGAGTGAAGGACTAACGCAGTACGGTTGCTAGACGACTGTTGGGAAGCGGCAATAGAAAAGGCTGCATTTTATTTCCAGCCTGGACTATAGAGCGGGTGAAGGCGTGGAGGACGGCAGGGTGAAGTCAGTTAATAAGACCCTGATGGACCGATTTGTGGGTGCCATCTTTTCGATGTGGGACATAAATTCTGGGGTGCTGGAAGTGCAAAGCCCTGGTGTAGTGAATGACATGAAGATGGAGAGTGCTTTGACAGCTGCCTTTTGGAATTGGACTTTACAGGCTTGCCAAAGGATTTAAAGAGTTATACAATTTCGAAACGGTGTCAATGTACTCAAAAATAAGCATGAAGTGTAGTTGAATCCAACACTACTTGCTGCTGTAGTACGCTTGCGTGGTTTATAGTGTAATATTGTGTGTGCCACTGCCAGTGTCAAAGAATTTTATAAAAAGGCCGCCTCTGTTACAAATTGGGTAGAGCATAGCGGTGTGGGCGCCTTTATCGCAAACGCCATATGTTTTTTGGAGGAAGCTAATGGCCTTTTGGCCGAAGAAAAAAATATTAATGAAGCGTAGTCACTAATAAACAGAATGAGTGTTACATTGAAAAGGGATGGAGTCTGCTGAGCGGCAGCGTTGCTGCTGTCATGTATGGTTGCGGTTTCGAGGGTTCCCACAATTATTCGACGTGGGACCAGTCGATGGACAGCAGGGTGTCGACCAAACTTTACCAAGGATTGCAGCTTATGAATGTTAGTGACGCTGTAGAAAAGCAACTGGCATCCGTTGAGGAAGAAGGTACATCTTGGAGTAGTTCTACTGAGGCGGCATAGTCACTGTTGCGACAAGGCATTATTTTATCTTCTAACGCTGCACGCGACGTGAGTGCTACCATGGTGGCTGTTTTTAGGCTGAAGTATGGATTTCTGTGTAATTTGCGGGAACGACTTTTCAAGGACCAATACCGAGCGAAAAGCGTCATGTGGTTAGTGCGTGAAGTGTTCAGATGCACGCCCCATGTGATTCAGCAATACAAAGACATTGACGAACGCACAAGTGCGTTGGGCGATGTGAGCACAAAAGCGCGTTCCGAGGAAGAGGAAGTCTTACAAAACAGTGCCCACATAGTTCGTTGATCCTGTCGATCGCTAAAAGATGTACTTCCATCTGCTTATCTTCTAGACAGCTCGTACACGAACACTATTCGAGTGGAGACGACGTCTACGGCCACAAAACAATCTGTGTGGAAGGCGGATGTGGTGAGTGCAACCATGTAAATGACTGCCAAGGGGTCCGGCGTCGCTAAAATGGCGGCCAAAGCGCTCTTGGAATGCAGAAAGTAATTTACTCATTTGCAAATGCTGAGCAGTGAAGTGCAAAGTGTGTTGGGCAAAGTTCGATTATCAGTTAACTACTCGGTAAAAGTGGGCAATGAGGTCGTAATAGCACTAGCAATGGCACTGAAAATGGAAGTGTCGATTCTCGCCTACGAACGAGAATTAGAATCAGTTATGACGATGGTCTCCTCGCAGTTGAATATGGTGTAAGGAACTGAAGATGCACTGAGGGCTGACATGGGGTGGCGTGGGCCTTCAATCACCAGTTTCGACTGTGAGAGTGGGGTATTGGTGCGAGACTGTGGCGTTTCAGAAGATTTTGAATTCGTGAACTGTGGAGTCTGCGTAAGAAATTTACTAAAAGACATGGTCACAATTGTCCATAAAATCACTGAACAACGGGAAGTGAAAATTGCTGTGTCTCTGGACGCTTTTCTGCATATTCAAGTTGTTATTTCTGAGAAGCTCAAATAGCGAAGGGATCTGTTCGGAGCGACTCGAGCACAGCACGCGGGTCTGCGGGTGGAGCTACTTAAAGTGTCGATTGAAACACGCGCCTCCTTGTTTGAAACGTTGAAATTTAAGAAATAAGAGCAATCGCCCTCTTATGCGTCAAATGAACTGCTGAAGGATGCAAGAGAAACTGTGGTGTGACACTCGCTTTACGTGCGGCTGTTCCATATGTTTAACCGTAGATAAGTGCTGCTAATTCCAACCTTACACAAACCTGGCCATTCGCTGTTGCCGCTGTTGTTTGTTGTATGTTGTTGATATACGAAAAAACCTGAACTGACTTGTACATTTTTATATGCACATTTTGAAAGGCGCGCGGGGAGCCATCAAGTAGCCGTGTAACATACACCTGGTGACGCCGTGGCGTTCTTGGTGGTTAAACGAATATTTATGATTCTAATGGTTTTTTATTCGGCTAAATTCACAAAGCTGTGAGCCATTACGGAGTCAGTGACATTTTTGGGAAGTCGTTTCACCTTTTTGCACTTACACTCTGCCGCTGTCCTCATACATTGCAAATTTCTCACTTTTAACGCACCTTTCTATGCAAATCAATTGGTCATATAACTTTTCCCGAAGCCTGCTCAATTCTGCGCAGTGGGGCTGTAAAGAGACTAGGGCAGTTGCCACGGAAGTCCAAGGAAACATGTGCACTCATATCGTGCTATTGCCTGAAGCGATTTGCGCCATTGTTTAGCGCTGACACGCTTTTATTATTTATTTATTTTGAGCGGACGCTTTATTTACGTGGAATCTAAAAGTTTTTATTGTTGTATTGTGGCACTATCACTGTTTATACAAAGTTACCACGGCAAAAAACTGCTTTTGTGTGGAGCGCCTTACATGACTTGCAGTCACAGACAGTGTCCGTTGTATTGCCGTCAATCCTGCATAATCGTGAAATGGGTCCTCATTGACTTCCGTGGGAGTTTGCCTTTGCTATGTTATTGGGTGTTGAATGCGGCGCTTTCGTGACATCTTGCCGACTGATAGCTGGAGTCAACAAAACTGACCTGAGGTGGATGGCCAAGTATGGGAACGTACATCTTTCTTGCGCGCACAAGATAAGCATGGCACTTGTGCTATTCCACAGTGCTGCTGGATATTGCTTGTGTGCTGTATTAGAGTTTTTGTGTGTTGTAAAATGGACGCTGGTCTGTGTACTAGAATGGGCCATGATCTGACGCTTAAAAATCGTTTTGCAGCCGTCTCCAGTGAGGTGGGCGCTCGTTGTACTTTACCGCCTTATTACGAAACGCGAGATGTGTATACCGGTGGTGTTATCGACATGTGGCTTGTTAGTACCGTTCGCTGAACAAAGTGCACGTTTGTTTTCGTCATGCTATCTAAAGAAATGGCAAAGCGTGGCACTCTCTTTCAATTTTTTGCATTGACAGCATCGCTGTGAGTAAAAATAATGCAAAAGTAACGATGGTAACGCGACGGCTCTCCGTGTGCCGCTTTCAGTTGTTTCCGCAGTAAAAAATAGAGTTCGTCCCCTTTCAAAGACTACATATTGAATAAATGAGGACAAGCCGCGAAGATGGACCAGTTTTGTTTTGTTTCAACACAGTCATAAGTTGCGCATCGCTAATCCACAGGAAAGCACGTTGATTCACAAGAGTGCGGCTCGTGCTGCGTTGCTGCGCTCCTTAAACTAGCGCGTGGAATCGTCTGATTTCTCGTCCTGAGTGGCCGCACGTCAGTCGTGCGGACATGCGAGTGCACGCGTCGTGGTTGTTTTTGCTACGCAGTGTGCTTCACGAATGTGCGTTGCGGATGTGCACGGCATGCTGTGATTGAGTTGTGCGTTGTTTTGTTCTCAAGATCTATCTATTGCGGGGACAGAAAAAAGAGGGAAGATTATATGGACGCTGTAGCTGTTGGGTGACAAACGTGCATGTTCTGTGTCATCAATTGTACGCAGCAGTTTTGCACAGAGAGAATCTGGAGTTAGTGCTCCCTGTACATTTCCCTGACGCTTTCTTGTGCGGCGCTTCATTAGGTACACTTCCGTCTGTGTTTGAGGGTCAAGCAAGTCATTACAGAACAGTGTTTTTTTTATTTTCCATTTCTCTGTGTGAATTTGAACCGGCTTTCACTCCATTGTCGCCTCAGCACGTAGACTAGCATATTGCTATTGCTGTTTCGAACCTGTTGACACGGTGCTGCGATGGGTAAACCAGTGTTCCTCTTTGTTGTAGTTTTGTGTCTTTTGGCATGCAGCACCAACGTACTGTCGCTGGCAGACACCGTCGGGCAGGACAGTGGCATTGCCATGGTGGCGTGACAGATGGGGAAGGGTTACTTGCATGTGAAGAGCGTTTTCGGTGCCTTCGATGCGGTACTGGACAAAATGAAGGCAGCATCTCTGGAGCTGCAGGAAAGAGCAAAGAAACTGCAAGCTTCTGAAGCCAGCGGTTCCACAGCACAGTCTGAGGCGGGGTGGGCGTATGTTAAAATTGCTGACGCCCATTGGAGGGTGCTGAATTTCTTCCGTGATATTAAGCCCTTTGACTCCAAAATTACCGAATTGGACTTCGAGAACTACTTCTATTGGGAAGAAGAGCTTGGCTTCCGAGATTCGTTTTTCAGATGCAGAACTGAGGTGAAGAAGCATGTCCAAGTGATTGTGAACATGGAGTACATTGAAGATGCCTCCGCTGACACGTATGGTTGGAAGGAGAGAGTGCGGAAGAATTGGGAAGATAAAAAAATGGACGTGGTGGGGCTCCTCTCCATTGAGCATGACAGAAGCTACGCGCTTGAGCGCGTCAGCAAAGACTTTAGGCACTTCATGGAGTAGATGGTCGTGAACTTTTGGCACAGTGTTTTACTATTACCGTTTGGCCCGAACACAGTTTACTGTGGCCGAGTCCGCGGTGGCCGGTATTGCTGGCAGAGTTCTCACAAAGAAGGCAGCCGAATGCGAGGAAGTGACTGCTGCACATGCGGTGCACAACGAACCTGATTCGAGGTACGTCCGTTGTGTGGAATTCCAGTCCAGAGTGAGGGAACTGCAAGCAAGGAAGATGCAGCAAAATCAAACAAGTAGGGCTACTTACCCACGAGACGAGACAGGCAGCGATGCGTCACAGACACAAACACAGACACAGACACAGTCGCTGCCGGTCTCCTCGCCCTCGTCCACATTGCAGACTTCACCTTCGACGCTGTCAGCACCGCCCCCACCTCCTGCGATTTCTCAACAGAGTAGAAACGCTTTAATTCATGTGGACGGTTGTGACCTGGAGCTGACTGAGTTGCCGCTGGAGGAAAGTACAAACACCGTAGTGAGATCCGGCGGTGTGGACACCTCAACGTTGGTGATAGCGTTTACCATCCCGTTAGCCATTCTGCTTGGATCAGTTCTGGTGTACAAAGGCGCTCTGTGTGCACAGATTGTCGAAGCAACCTGCCGCTTTGCCGTGAAAAGGGTTACGCCAAGTGGAATAAACTGAAATTGTCAACTCAGCCCGCATGCTGAGTGGTATTGGTGTCTGACTGTTATGTACCATACATTTGTACGTAAACCCGCAGTAGCGCTGCAATTAGATGTTTAAATGTATTTTTGTTCTCTATTAAATGTATCTTGTAGACCACCTTGCTGTGTCGAAATGTTAGCGACGGCCCGGTCTCTCTTGGCGCCAAGAGAGACCGGACCCTAGCTTTTGTCAATTTCTAGAGGGTTTTAGAGTCATTTTTGTGGTAGAAATTTCCTTTGAAGTTTTACGTGTCCATTCTGTGTTTTGTTTTTTTTTTCTCATTTACTGGAATGTAACGCCTTTACTCGCACTTTAGGAGTTTTTGCTGGCCATGGATTGGGTTATTTAATTCGTGGAGCGATGATGTTGCCCCTGTATTCGTTTATTCACCCATCAGGTTTTTTTGATTAGTCGTTTTATCGTATGACAGCAGTCCCTCCTTCCTTCCCATTGACGCGCCGAGCATCACTTCCTCCAGCTAAAACAGCCTCTTTTTTGCACCAGTTGTTTGCTAGACAATACAGTACCGTAGATATGACACAGTAATGATGTGACGACAGGGTCTGTTGCCAGTGGCAACTCTGCCGCTGCGGGTGTGGTGGCACTTGCGTCTGTGGTGGATTGTTCGCTCGGTGCACTCCCTGACACATACAAGTTGACTTTTTGTCTTTAATAGATGGGCGATCGTTGCCACACTTGAAAGAGAATGTAACGCGCGTAGTAAGAGACGCTGAGTAGATTTGTGGCGTCAACTTTTCACACTGGCGCACCATCGAAGATTCAAAGTTTTGCCGTGTAGAAAGACGCAGCGAGCGTTGCTGCACGACATGGCTTGATACCTGCGTATTCCATCGCGGCATCGTCGGATGCACTAGTATGTGCGCCTTTTCGTAATCCAACCGAGCTTGTAGGCGGTATAAAGCGATTGGCGCGCGTTACAGTTTTTGTGCGCTTTCTCATCAGTGAAAGATTAATCCACATCAATTCTCCCTGATCTGTTTCCCCTTTCTCCGATGCACGCTCAGAAACAATCTCAGGGAGCGTGGTGCGTTTTCCGCCCGTCCATCAAAGAGGTCGCGGCAGTAGATTTTGTAGTTGGCTGAGTTCCAAAGCTAACTTTTAGGGTCGCCTGACAGACGCGGCTTTCATGTGTCTTTTCAATCGCGTGTACAGACCCAAGTATTCCACTGCACCCCCTTCAAATGTCCGTAGACGGACAGCGTTGGCATTGATTTTCATGAGCGAATTACGCCAACGAAGAAGAACAACAACGGAGCGTTTGTTCTGCCGTGTTTCAAGGACCATAAAAGAGAGAAGGAATAAGAAAGTCCACCTGCACTCCAGCTTCTCTTCTGTTAAGCAAAGTGCATCCAGGGCGAACTGTGTCCAGTTTTTCCAATACATATTGAATGACTTTCAAAGGCGCCTACTATCGGTTCTTGCCATCCATTTGCTACAGATTTCATGCGTAAAATTTTGAGAAAGTGAACAAGCTACAAAAGCGGCAAACTACGCCTGATTCTCCAGCCATGTAACCGCCGTTCCAAAAAAACGGTCACCTGGTGAAAGTGATTCAGCGCAACAATCAATCGGCTGCATATTAGTAAAACGTTACACTTGTGAAGTAGTCAGGCTAAGCGAAAGCACATTCACATCCGCCACACGGCTGTTATGCCTTCTCACTGTTCTCACAGTGCACTCGCTAAAGTATACTCAACTTAGCCTGCAAAAACTGACCCACCCGTGATCCTGATCAGCTTGTGCCACCGCACGCATAGGGTTGTTGTGTGCAGTAGCATTTTCACTCATCTTCCACGCATCTCACACAGTGGCATCACCGACCACTGCCAAACATAGGCGCAGTGGTGCATGTCTCTCGTGCCTTCCTGTAACTGTGTTTCAGTCTTTTATCGGTGCAGCTAACTACCATAAGCAACCACGCCTTTTTGCGCCTTATCATACAGGAAAGAAAAGTATCCGTGCAGTGTTCGGCATGGAAGGTCGTTGACTGATACATGAGTCAACGATCACAAATCCGAAGAAGCGAAAGTGCTACTCTCCGTAGAAGTTAAAGGCTCAACAAGCGACAACATTTTTATCGAAGATAAAAGGGGTGTTACATCGATGCCAAGGAGTTGAAAATGTTGGTAAAAAGAGTTATGGCCCTAAAAAGTGTAGCTAAATTTTCGAAATGTTTTGCATGAAGATAAATTTTACACTAGTGACGCCGGCCAACTCATCCTGGTGCAAGGGTCTAGTACACTGCCAGGGAGAAAGCCGGGCGCTAACACTATGCCAGGTCTGACAGGACCGATGCGGGCAAGAGGATAAAGACCACCAGAGAGGAAGTGTGCAGGACCACCGGCGCTCTGGGCGAGTGAAGTTGTTCGAATACTTCCCTGCACGTGCGACCGTGCTGTGTTAGATGCGCGGCGCCTTCTGCTGCTTATCAGCGGGAACATTGAGTGCGAATCTGGTCCTCAGATACGTGGAGCCTAGTGGAACACTGGGGGTCTCTCCAAGGCGAAGCGGGTTGCCCTGGAGAGGAAGCTTCATGAGGACATTGTTTTGTTTTGTCCCTTGCAGGAGACACGCCTGCAGTCGGCGGAGTGTGGCGCGCTAAAAATAGGTGGATACCAGCACGTGGTACAAGCGAGGACGCCTCACAGTGGCGGGGCATCGATTTTGGTTAGAGACGGAGTGGGTGTCGAGGTGGGCGTTCTAGAAAAGAAGGTTCCTGAGAGAGCAACAGTGACACTGAGGTTCTAGGTCAATGTGAGTCTCACGATCACATCGCCGTACTTCCACAGAAAGGCAGACGTTTCCAGCGAGTCGCTGGACACCTTGCTGGGAGCAGGCGGGCCATTGGTAGTAGGACTGGACGTGAACTCACGCCACGTGTCGTGGGATCCGTTGCGCCCGAGTGACGAAAAGGGAGAGTGGATAGTTGACTGGTGCGTGCAGAACGACCTGTCGGTTGCCAATGCCGGATCGGCCGCCAGGCGACAGCCGGCCACGGCAGCGGCCTCGTCACAGGACATCACGTTGTGCAGAGATTGCGAGATCTCTAACTGGTAGTCCGCACTGAGCCCGGACAGTGGTTATCACTGGAACACGTTCTGTGCATTCGTGGGCACCAGCCTGGGCGCGATTGCTCCCTCCAAACACGCCCGTGCACCGCACGCGTGGAACAAGGCGATGTGTCAGGTGTTTAGGAAACTGAGTGACGAGTCTATATTCCGAGGAATAGAGAGGTCAGGCAAGGGCGCGGATGCCATGAACGAGGCGGTGACGCGTGGCATCGGGATGGCCGCAAAGAGGACAATTCCCAAGGGCAAGGGTGTGGTAGCGCCGCTTTGGATGCCGGAGCTGACGAAGCTGGAAAAGATGGTTCAGGAGTGCAAGAATGAGCGGAAGAGTGGCGCGCTGATTCGCTGGCGGAGGAAAGTGCTTGCTGGCACAGCACTGAGGCTGTGGAAGGAGAATGCATCGTTGTTAACAACCGATGGTACGGAAACATGGTCACTGGTGAGGGCGATATGCGCACCACGGCCGCTGACATCGCCGGTGCTGGTGGTGGGTGGCCATCACCCGACCAAGCGCCAACAGGCGCGGGCATTGGCTAACATGGGCACGTGCGGATCGACGAAGGCACCACATTAACCAGAAATGAAGATACCGAGCACCAGGCACAGCACATTCCAACCCATCACCGAGGTGGAGCTGGACGTTGCGCTGCGTGAGCTGTCCCCCGGCACGGCGCCGGGTGACGATGAGATCCACTACGAGGAGCTGAAGGAGCTAGGCGGGGCAGCAAAGAAGTATGTGCCGTGACTGTTTAACTTCAACTTGTGCGCGGGGCAGGTGCCGGCTAAGTGGAGGCACAGCATCACAGTCCCGCTGCTGAAGCCGAACAAGCCAGCGAACAGCATGGCGTCCTTTCGGTCGGCAACGCTCACGAGCACGCTGTCCAAGCTGATGGAACACATCTCGGCGCGCCGCGTTAGGGACTGCATCGAGGACAAAGTACAGCCGCAACCACAGGGGGCCGGTTTCAGGCCGGTGCGATCGACGCCGGACACGGTCATGCAGGTGACGAGCGCAGTGCCTCGATGAAAAAATGGCGGGAAGACGGCGGCTGTGTTCACTGACTACGCGCGTGCCTTCGATTCAGTTGACCACGGCTGCATTGTGAAGGAGCTTCTCTCTTTTGGCGTTGAGAGGCATCTTGTGGCGTGGGTTCCGGGCTTTCTGCAGGAGCACACGGCGCAGGTGAGGGTAAACAACGTGTTGTCGGAGGATATCGGCCTCACCTGCGGTGCCACTAAGGGCTCGGTGCTGGGACCGCTGCTGTTCATTGTCACGGCGGATTCGCTGAGCAAGCGGCTCAACTGCATCCCTGGTCTGAAGCATGGATTCTTTGCGGACGACCTCACCATTGTGTGCACGAGCGCTGATCCGAGCGAAATCCAACGAACCATCCAGCAAGGATTGGACTGCATCACGAACTGGTCGGCGGAGTACTACATGGAGGTGTCGGCGGAGAAGGCTGAGTACACGCTATTCGGTGCGCGGGAAACGAACCTACTGAGCCTGAAGGTTGGTGAGACTGCACTGAAGGAGGAGCGCACGCCGAAGCAGCTCGCTCTCACCGTGCACCCGTACAAGGGCCTGAGTAAGCATGCGCTGAGCATGAAGGCAGCAGCCAACACGCGGCCCGTGCAGCTCAGAGCAGTGGCGTCGCCACAATGGCAACCGGATAGGGAGAAGCTGCGCGCCTTTTACCTTGCACTGATACGGGCCAAGATGTGCTATGGCGTCGCGTCGTGGTGGCTCGATACATCGCTGTCGGATCGCTAGCGGTTGGAGAGGGTGCATACATAGGTGGCACGCATAGTGGCGGGTATTCCCAAAGGTGCCGATCGGGAGGATGCCCTGCGCGAGGCGCGGCTGAAGCCGATCAACGAGGTGGCACATCGGAGGGTGTCGGAATACTACCTGCGATTCAAGGCCGAAGGCCCAATGCACGTGAAGGTCACGGGAAGCATCTTCCCGCCCAGGCATCCAATCCATGTCAGACTTGCAAAGGTATAGCGCTTGTGCGGCACCATTGACAACCCCCAAAAACCACACGACGCGAAGGTGTTGCAGCTTGCCAGGCGCGTTCACTTCAACACCACCACGCCGGGCGGCCTCAAGGCGGACGCGCCTGAGAAGGACAAGAATGTGCACACCATCCGGCGCGTGCAGCGGTTCAGGGACTTCGAGTATCAGGTGTGGATGGATGTGTCCGTGGTGCCAGGTGTCACTTCAGGAGCCGGAGCGCCGGTGAACCCGAAGGAAGGTCTACGTGAGAAGGTGGTGCTGAGAGCTGGGTCGCTTGGCTGCAGCTACCGTGCGGAGTGTTTGGCGATGGAAGCGGGCTTGAAGAGGTTTGCGGACGCCATGGAGCTGAGTAAGACATGTAGGACGCGGGTGCTGGCATTCGCAGACTCGTTGTCGCTGCTGATGGCGTTGAACGCTGGTCCTGCAGTAGTGGAGGACGCGATACTGCGGCGCATCTGGGATCTCATCCTGCGCATCGTGCGGCTCCGTGTTTCCGTCAACTTCCAGTTCCTGCTTTCGCACTGTGTGGTTCCGCACAACGAGGCGGCAAATAGGGCAGCTGAGCAGCGTAACGCAAATCCACGGTCGTATCCGGCGTGGATCACTGACATCGTCGCTGGTGTAGAGAGGCAGGTGCGCAGCGAGATGTGCAGGGCCTTTGAGGAGGGTCAGATGCCACGCACGCATCGCAATGCGCTGCTCGACCGCGTTCAACCGGCCCCAAAGCACTCCAAGGTTAACCGCCTGGACGAGTCGCTGCTGGCGCAGTTCAGAACAGGCACCTCGAAGCATTTCGGGTGGCTACACAGAGTGCTCACACGTCGGACGGACCAGCTGGAGTGCAGATGGTGCGGCACGCAGGACGCTGGGAGAGATGTGGCAGTCAAACACCCCTTGGCGTAGACAGCACAGGACAGTGCGACCACGCCCGACCTTGGGATTGGGACTAGGCAGAGTGACCCGATGATCTGCCCTCTGTGCAACATGTCGTGTGCGCGCCGACAGAAAGGTATAGTTCACCTAGTGAAGATTCATGGTCTGGAGAGGGATTGCGCATTGGCACTGGCCGAGAAAGCTAGGCGTGCAGCACTGACGTACAAGAATGGATACACCTGTCACGTGTGCGGCGAGGACTTTGAGCGCCGGGGGCCGCTCGTGGAGCACATGGCACAGCAGTCTCCGGATGCGGTGCCAACTGTCGAGCAACGTCCAAAAAGACACAGGAAAGAAGACACAGCCGACGACGGAAACGCGCTCAAGTGCCGCTGGCGCGCGAAGAAGTACACAGCACGCGCGTGGCTGTGGGAGCAAATGCTGCAGAAGCATCCGGAGAAGCAGCTATTGAGCAGCACCGCGGACGCTCAGAACGCACCTGACAGCGACGGCGAGGCAGGGCAGGAGGAACAGGAGCAGACGATATTTGTATGCCAGCAGTCCCATCGCGTCCTCAAGAGCAAGACGTGGCTCACCAGGCACAAGTGCGAACCAACCTCTATCATAAACTCGGAAGACTCGAACGTGGAGGAGCAGTCAGTCACAGTAACGCGTCCCATTTGTAGCAAGGAGTACCACTATAGGTGGCTGCTGCGGCATGTGCTGACGAAGCAACTGGGTCACGACGAGTCCTTCCGTCCTCAGCCGCTCGCGAAGACAAAGCGAAAGGAGACGAGAACAGAGGCTCAGGCACAGGGCGAGCCGAGTGTGTCACTGGAGTCGGCACGAGGAGGGGACGTGGACGCGGAAAGGGCGCGGAAACGCCCCCGGGTGGGTCGCCACGCGGAAGAGGAAGAAAGAATAGATTATGTGTGTGGCCGGCGCGGCAGTGCGTACAAGCAGTGGTGCTCGCTGGTTTGGCACACGCGCACGCATCACAAACACGCTACGACAGTGAAGCGGAAGATGAAGGACGACGCGGTAGTGCTGACACCTCTCCTTCAACGATCACTCCAGTTCCCGTACTGCCCAATGAAGTGTGCGCTAAAACAGTACCTCGCAATGCACCCGCAGGCGAAGCACGGCCAACCGAGACGGGAGGCCAGGCACAACTCGCTGAAGATCGATTGCGGGGAGCGGCGGTGCACCTCGCGGAGTGCCCAAGCTTGCGAGAGCTAAGGGCGAAGCACGAACTGGAAACCCTAAAGAGCGGGGAGTTGTTCTTCAGTGTGCAACTGGCCAACTTCTTGAAGGAACTCTTCAAGCTAGAGAGCCCATCCGCCCCCACACCTGAGGAACCGGAATTGAGACCTGCTCGAGCCGTAAAAAGGCATCGCTCGCCCACGGAGCTGGATACCGCCTACCCCCCCTCTGCGGCAGCGAAGCCGATTGGGGTGTGCACTGCAAGAGGCATGCGAAAGCGTGTTCATGAAGCCGACTCGTTAAGCAAAGCAATCTGCTTCAAAGTTCCGCTGTGTGAAGCGAGGGTGGGATCTGGGTTGCGTTCAACGTCTCCTGCTGGTTTACAGAGTCTTGGGCGCAGCCGAGAGTCTAGCGCAGCACGAGCAGATTAAAAGCGCAATGAAAAAAGGAGAAGAAAATCCAAAATAACAGAGTTTTCATCGTTGCACAAGTCTTGGCAAAAAACTGACCAGAGCTGTTCTCCAACTGTTTTTCTTTTTTGTTTCAGTCCTTGTTCCACTACGGGCCAAATCAATAAAATTTTAAAAATACAAAATGTAAGGACCATAAAAAACAAACAAAGAAAAAAAGCAGCACAAAAAGCAATTTACATTCTTTTATTTTCTGAAAAAATTGAAAATAAAAAACAAAGTAATCATTCAATAAAATAAACGCCCCCCTTTAGTGGGAGCATTTTCAAACCGAGTGTTTTTCCCCTCTTCCTTCATTGAGTTTCAAAACATTTGCAACGATAAAAATGTACCACAACAAAAAAGAATAAAAATAAAGCATTAAATATTTAAGTCCTTTTTTATGAAAAATTTGTACACCTTCTTTGCGGAACTGCTTTGTCGTTCCGGGATTCCGAGTGTTTTTCCGCCCCGTCCGAGACCTACTACATACTCTGTCGTCTCTTGACAAGCAACAGAAACAACAAAGAGCGACTCTCTTTCTCTTGCCACAAGCTCTGCGCCACACGCTAGTTCTCAGCCCCTAACACCCTCGCGTATCGTCACGAACTTTGACATTTCTTTTTGCTGGGCTCTATTCCAAAGCGTCGCCGAAGGGTTCCCACTGCGTTTCCTGCTCTCTTACCTGTCTTTGCCCTTCTCTCACCGGACTTCTCTCTTTCGCGATATATTTGCACCATTGCTGACCAATACGCGACTCCAATGCTAACCCTTTCTCTTTCTCCAGGTTCCAACCAGCCAGTTATCTGTCTTATGTTTTCCTTCGTCCTGTCATGCCTACTTGTCTTTTTCCGCACAGCAATCCCTTCTCCATAACGCAATGCTGTTTAAACCCGTTTCCTCATGGACTTCTTTCCCTCTTGAGTCCTCTTTCCACGTCGCTTCCTTCTTCCTCCAATACGTCTGCTACTGCTCACGTGTTCTTCCCCTTCCGCAGCTTGTGAGCCGCAACTCCCTTCCTTGTTCGTCTCCTACTGCTTTCTCATTGCTCCACTTTCGCCCTTCCCCCTTCTCCCTTCTCCGTCCGTTGTCCTCTGCCTGTTTTTCCTGCTGTTCCATGTTCCGTCCTTTGGTGTCTTGGGTTGCTTTCCCGGTGCTTGGCCTATACTCACGCGCGTGCCTTCTGGTGCTATTCCCTGACCTGTTCGTTTTTTGTTCCCTGTTCCCCGCCTCCCGCGCTTTTCTTTCTGGACTCTGGTCCTGCCACAGTGTGTCCCCTTCGCATCCGAAATTCATGCCCTTCTCTTTTTTTTGCTGTCCTCTGCTGCGTCGTTCCTTCGCTACCCACTTCGTCCCTGAGCATGTTGCAGGCCGTCCAGGCGCCTCTGTGCTCCTCTTTTCGTCCCTAATGCA
Organism: Trypanosoma vivax; assembly: GCA_021307395.1. NCBI lineage: Eukaryota > Euglenozoa > Kinetoplastea > Trypanosomatida > Trypanosomatidae > Trypanosoma > Trypanosoma vivax. The sequence goes on along the minus strand of SOPI01000166.1, from coordinate 114,745 downwards.
TCCTTTGCGGTCATTCATTCTGCCTTTTGCCAGCTAAACGTCCTGGTCCTGCCTTTCCCTCCCCAGTCTTATGCGCCCCTTGGTCAGCTCAACCCCCTGCGTTTCGCCAATGTTCATCCTTTTTTCTCCACCTCCGGTTCCATTACCCCGAGCGTCCCCCCTCAGTTTCCCTCTCCTCCTCTCCGCTGTCTCACCCGCTGTGTTTCCCTCCTTGCTATCCGTTTTGTTCCGCAATTTGCAATGTTTTCTTGCCGCTTCCCCCTTCTTCTTCACTTCATCCTGAGTAGACCCCCACGTCCAAGCGGCCACCTGGCTTTCGCGGTCTCATCACCAGCTTACCCTTCCCCTTCTCGTTGCACAATAACGGTGTCTTTCTCGTGCTCTCCATTTACCTGTTTCTTGCTGGCTCGCTCAGTCATTATTCGTTCCTCGCAGCCAATCTGCTGTCCCTCCAAGCACCAGGCCCTTTGCATCCCTCTCTCGCCTTCCGCCTAACGCCTTCGCCGTCCCCTTCCCCTCCCTCATGCAATGACATTCCACGTCCTTCGCCTGATGCTTGTGCCTGTGTTGTTTCCTCCGCGCGAAGTCCTCAGTTTTTGTCAAAAAATTCGCTAGTTCCTCCTCGAACCCCATTTCCTCTGGTTCATCTTCGGTCACCGAAAACACTTCCTACTCTCTGCGGTTCCCTCCGTCGCCCTCCAAGCGTGCCGTCGACTTTGCCTCATTGGCCACAACTTTCAACTATGGCGTCCTCTCCCCAAGCCGCCATTCATTCTGCGCATTTTCGTACTCCACTGACCGTGCCACAGCCCCTCGGTACCTCTCCTTCCATTTTGTCTCCTCGTACATCATTCTGTCCCTTCTCTTGTCCCTTCCGCCCGCAAAGTGCGCCATCGCGATGTCCAAACGTTCCATCCTGACGCCGCCTTTCGCACACTGCTCCTAGGCTGTGGCGTGCTCCATTCTTACCGACTACATGTCCAGAACGGCACCCTTCTGGCCCCAAGCGTATACGGTGCGGTCCTTCATAAAATAGTGCCCGGTGCAACATCCATTCAGCGCAACGCCGTTTGCTTTTTTCGCATTGGTTTCGTTCCCCCCAGCGTGTTGTGTGACCGCCGCGCGTGTGACAGCCTGGTGTCTGTCCTGCTTGACCCTCCCCGGTCTCCGCTTGGCTGTGTTCCAAACGGCACGCCTTCGGCTCCGGGGTTACGCTCAGTTTCCTCCCCCGCCCAACGCCCCTGGTCCAACCGTGTCCCTTTTTCCATTTTCGGCCAAACTATTCTTCTGCATCCTTTTTTTGCTTGCCCGTCCCGCTGCCATAGATTCTGTGCTCCGTTTGCAGCTTTCTTGCTTGCCTTACAACTCGTTCTTTCTTTACCTTCGCTCTCCTTCTTCTACCAACGCCTATGCCGTTTTGTGACGGCCAAACGCTTTGATGCCAAAGCGTTTGACTGTCACGGGTAGTCCGCTGCCCACGTGGCTCTTTCGCACGCCTTCCACCTCTGCCCCTTCTTGTGGTGGTTGACAACTTCAGCGGTGTCCCCTCCCCTCCTTGCGTTTCGCGCGCAACCTTTCACCATCCTTCGACGCTCTAGCACGCCAGGGTCCATTCCTTCCTCGGCCTCCTCCTGCTCCTCGCGCCTTTTAGCGCCTTTTGCTTGCATACTCGTTTGTAACTGTCTTCTCATCCACCTCACCTTGCCTCCTGTATCACTCCCACTCGGTGCTTAGAATCACCTTGTTAGTCTTTACCTTCCCTGCGGTCTGTTCTCACCCGCAATTTAGAAACCGGTGCGTGCTCTGTGCCCTCCGCGCCTCTAACACCACGATGGAACTATACTGACCTCCTCCTCTCATCGTTTCGTCAATCCGTTGTATCATTTTTCTGTAAATCACAAATCTCCTTCGCTACGCGCATCATGCATGCTCTCTGCCTCGCGCAAAAAACGCACCAGCTGTCCCAATGATTATTTTTGTCACATCACCAGTTCCCATCCCTCCTTCCGTTAAGTCTACGAGTCCAGCTGGCGCTTCGCTATCCCTCTTATCCGTTCTCGTCCCCGGTTGTTCCTTCCTTTTCTCGCCTTCTCTGTGAGCCTCATCCGTTTATTGCGCTCTACGCTATCCTCGCTTCTCACCTCGAGTTCAGCTGCGACCCTCAATATGCGACGCGTATCGAAAGTCCTCCCCAACAGTGATGCATCCGCAGCCCACACGACCCGTTTTCATCAGCATTTTCCTCCACCCATGCCTTCCTCGTTCTCTTTGGTGTCGCGCCCACGCGCTACGTTGCGTGCCATCCCGCTTATCCCCCCTCCGCGCATAACCTCTTGCCCCTTCCCTCACCCCCATATCTGTGCTGTTTACTCCCCTGCGTGCGTCGCTTCATCCTTTCCTCGTGTGCCTGTGCATTTCGTTGTGCTATCCGCCTGTTGATGTCCTCGCCCTTTTCGCGAGCCCGGCCCACCTTTCTTGCTTCCCCAAGAGGCTCTGTGTGTTGCATGCTGCCCCTCCTACCTGCTCTCGCTTTCGCTCTCGGGGCACCCCTCTGCTCCAGTTTGCACCTCCACTCGCAGTCCCTCCTCACAATGCGACTGCAACATCAGCTCGTCTATTCGACCGTCGCAACCCTGGTGCCGGTCACCTCCGTCCGGCGCACCTGGCCCTTTTCGCTGCCTGCGTTCGCACTGCGCTCATGTCCTCGGCCCCTTTTCGCTCCTCGGCTCAACCGCCTTGTTCACAAGTTCCCTCTCCCGTGTGTCAGCTCCTCACCCACCTGTCTTTGTTCTCGCCCTGTCTGCCTCGCTCACTTCTTTCACTGTGTCCCCGCTTTCACTGCCTCCGCATGTCCCCATCTCATGGTCACCGCACACTTGCACAGCTCCCTACCACCCTCACCAAGCAAACCCAAGTTCCGGTTCACTCAAACCGCATTGTCAGTCAACTGCCCCCCGCTGAAATGCCGGGCGTTTCTCATCGGACTCCTTCTTTGTGGTGTTTCCCCGACTTTCCGTTTGGCCAGTGTTTTCACCCGTCAATGTCACAGTGCCTTGCTCTCAGTGCACTCCTCATTTCCCCAGTCTTTGGTGCCTCATCACGCGGCGTGCGGGTCGCTTCGTCCTGTCCGCTCCTGCTTCCTTCTTTGCCAACCACGTGCTTCTTCCTCTGCTGTGTCCCCCTCTTCGGCGCGCGTTGCGCCGTCGCCCTGACTCCCGTACGCCCGAAGCACCCTAGGAGCCCTTCGTCCTCTTCCCATACCTTGCTGTTCGCTCTTCCCTTCCACCTTTTGTCCTCGCCCTCCTCCTCAGCATCGCAGCCTTCCCGCGTCCGCGGTGCTCTGTATCTCCTCCGCTCCCACACTTCCCCCAGTCCACTACGCGCTCGCCGCCGCAAAATGTCCGCCCACGTCGACCGTGCACTCTCCTTTCCGCTCCTGTCTAATCGTTTGTTGTCTATCTGGCACTCGTGTTCGCTGTAGAGTCTTCTTGTCTTGTCTGCACCGCTCCCCTTCGTGCGTCATATGCGCCTCGGCCCGTACGCATTGTACGGTGCACGTGGGATTCCGCACGCAGTCACTGCTCTCGCGCTTCGTCGCGCAAAGAGGTTGCACAGTGTTGCTTCCTTTCTCGTCCCGGTCCCTTTATTCCGCGTTACGTCATGAATGTGTTCTGCATTGCCTGTTTCTGTCCTTTTGGCGTGACTCGACCGCCTCTCTCTTGTGTGTCCTCTCTTAACCCGTCTCTTCGCCAGCCACGCTTCCACCCCTTGGTGTGACTACGCCCTGCCGTTCGGCCCAATATGCTTAATTCTCATGCGTCCGTGTGCCATGCGCGCCATGCTTAACGCGTTCCTCGCGCTGTCACTGGCGTTGGTTTCCGCCTCTGTTTCAACGATGGGCCGAAAGTGGGTGTCTTGCGTGCCCAAGGTGTTTTGCTACTGTCCTCCCACCTGGTGCTCCCGCATCCCGCTCCGTCCCTGTCGTTGTTTCTCTTCGTCGGCCGAGATGCTCTCGCTCTCCACTTCTTGCTTCCGCGACCCGCACGCAAGGCCGTGGCTTCTCTACGTTTACACGCGGGAACAAGCTGCGCCCGAGTCTCCTGCCGGCCACCCACATTGCCTGTCCCGACCTCCCGTCAGCTTAGACCGACACACCGCAACGAGCTGTCCCTGCAGTTGTCTCCTCTCTTCATGTTTGGGCGGCTCGCCCGCGCGTGCGCTACAGTCGCTGTCCATTCCACTTCATCTCACTCAGCGTCCCGCGCCGTGTCCGGTCCACAAGCTTTTGTGAGCGTCTGCTGCCTTCTACCTTGCAGGCGGCAGTTTCCTTCCAAAGCGCATTTCTTCTCAGGTGGTTCAGTTTCGTCATGCCCAGGTTGCATTCTGTGCTTGCCTCTCTTTCCATGTGCTCGGCACACCCCTTTCGTTCAGCGGCAAGCTTCTTTGTATGAGCTTGCATGTTCGTCTTTGCTCGCGACTTCCCTATGCGCACTGTGGCTCACTTCCTTTCCAGACTTCAGTCGCTTCTCTTACGTCCCCAGCTCGCTCTCCTTTCCCCCCGCCTATTGTTCGAAACCAAACCCGCCCGCGGCGCTCGTCCCCCACACCACCACTCGAGCCGCTTCTGTCCCTCCGCGCGCTCGGCCTCATTTCGTTTGCGCGGGCCACTGCTCGCCGGGCCCATTCTTCCACACGTCTCGGTGTGCCTCACGCGCACCAAGCTCCACCTTTCCTCTGCTTGTTGAACCTCGCGTCTGCTGCGCTAGTCGAGCTCCTCGCCGGCCCGCCATGGTCCCATTTCGTGCACGTCCTTTGCTCCCATCCAGTTGTGCAGCCTGTCACACCGTCGGCTGTCACGGCTCATTGTCAATCCTTTTCCTTCGCGTCCGATTGGTGCGTTGTCTGTGCGGCTTGTCCTTCATTCGGGGTGCAGCCGCTGCCCTTCCACCCCAAAATGAGGAGGTCGACGCTTGCCGACTCCGAGTTGGTGCGCGTGCACAGGTCCTTGCGTTTTGTTTTCGGGTTTATGCCACAAGCGAATTTCTAATTCGTCCGCTATTAGAAATGGCGATACTTGTCCAGTTCGCTAACTTTATCGCGCTGTCGCAATCCATTACGTCCCTCGAGCGCATGTCTAGCGTGTGGAAGCGCGTATTCCCTTCAAATTACAAACAATCAACTATAAAACAAAAGTGTAGCTGTTCTGTGAAACTGTTTCTGCAATAAGCGAGGCCACCGCAAAAGAGGCACGCGCACGCAATCACAGGCACCGCTTCGCTTCGACTCCTCGGCTCAACGGGCTCGCCACTCTCGAAACAAACACCGGTTCCTCTCACACAGAACCCCCTCGAGCAATCCAGCTTGTCAACGCCTCTCGCCTTTACTGGGGACGGCAGGCTCGCAGCTCTCGCGCGGATTCAGCTCTCTTGCCCAACCCGCGGCCCCGCGTTCGCAAAATCTGGCAAACACTCCGCACTGTACAAAAGGTGGAGATACGTGTTGGTAGCAGGCTCCGGGACGTTGATCACATATAATTCGCCAATTGCGGAGTGCCTATGCACAAAACTTCCTTTTTATATACGTGTGCTATACGCACCCTCTACCGAAATTTCTTGTGTATTTACCAACATTTCTATGGCACAAAACGCAATTCTGGCAACGTCCTACGCAACTGTTTTAGACAAAATATTCTTCTGCACGGCTGTATTCGAATGTCTCGCCAACGCATCAAAAAAATATTGAGTGCCATCAAGTTTTGCATAAGTGAATTAATATCGAATGCCGATATGTGAAGAAATGTCGGTGTAATTTGTGCTTCCTCTCTCAAATGACGAAATAGAAATAGTACAAGTGGTACGAGTCATGTATGTCACCGGAAAGAGCATGAGACATTTTAGCCGCTCCCCTCAGTAAGCCTATGAAGCTCTTTCCCTGCTTTAATAACTGATTCATGATCTTATCAGGAGAACTACTAGTCAACGGCTGCCGCAACTGTGTTGCTTCTTCTTTTGCATTTTTTGCACATTATTGGCCGCGACTTGAACAGAGTCGGACCCTTCTGTCACATCTTTGAACACTAAACGACATCTATTGTCTGCGGCAGCAGCACAGTAGAAAACATCGGAAGCACTCGACACACTTTGGGCTTCATTTTAAACAACCACAACCACAACTGAATCGACCCACACACTTACGTACTCAGATGCATCGCCACACATCTACTTCAACTCCGTTGCAATGAGAGAAGTTTTTTCCGACAGCTCGGGCATTCGTAACTTGACGGTACAAGCTGCGATGTTCACTAAATTCAACTGCCGCCGTTTGTTGCACGACTCTTGCCTTCTTTCTTTACATTTCAGTCAACGTGGCTTCTTTCAATGACCCTTCGTGTCGCGTTACAATAATCCGCAGCAGCATTGGCGAACTCCATAGTTTCGCCCACAGCGCCAATGGCCGCATCGGTACTGTCACAAACAACACTCAGGAACATCCAAAGAAGAAACGTCTTTTGTCCGTATCTGATGCAACACTTCGTTGGCTTTCTTCAGGACATTAAGCGAACTGACACCAACTAACCCGCTTAACACATCGTCAGCCCCATCAAACAACACAATTGGCCCAATGAATTTGTTTTCGCTACAGCTAATGAAACGACGTGAGAGGTGGCATCGCTCTTACTCGTCAGTTTGAGCGCTTGTGTCGAAAATTTCGGCGATATCTCTCACTTGTTTACGCTCACCTGCTTTCACAGCGCCGGATATTTGCTCCATCGCAAGCCTCAAACTACCGAACTTTTGAATGCTCTCAGTGACTGCTAGCGCGCTGGCGTGGACCTGTTCAACTTCCTGAAAGGCACTCAAAAACACCAACTACAAACTGCTTGCATTCCTCACACACGTCATTGCTGACTTGCTCACGCTCAGCGCCTCGGCCACTTCTGCATTCTCTGCACAGAGCGAGGCCTCAGTACAAGAGACGCAATTCGACAAGCGAAGTTGCTGCGCCAACTTGCTGAAGGTCGAGCTCATTGCGCTTAAGATGTTTGCCTCCTCGCGCAGTAAGTTGCACTTTTCCACAATTAGTGCACCAGCTCCTGACAACACAACTTTCTCCACACACTTTAACAGTGTCAGCCAACTTCTAAGCAGTCTAATCATCACTGGCACAGCGTCATCAAAGCGCTTCTTGATCCACGACATGAAAGCTCTTCCAGCTGCGCAGCTAAGGTACTGCGTCTTCCTGCCTGCAACCGGGTCACAGTATGCCTTCACTGCTTCCTTGCTTTTACCAGCGTTTTTCCTAACAGTAACACTCTACCTGTTTTACAGTGTCACTGAAAAGTGCATAAGCGCCATTACGTTCATTTTCCTTAAGACTGTTCTCGTTGGTGCTATTCGCGACATCTCCATCATTGTGTCGCAAGACAGCCTCGTGCAACGTGCCGTGAGTGTCTATAAAAACGCTGCTTTTTTGCTTAGGGGCATTTTATCACTGGCCTCTTTGATGGTATCATGGACCTTCTCACTGCAATCCAAAATATTCGCCGAACAGTCAGCTGCTTTGGAGTTTCTCATTTCAGCCAGCGTGCCTCTGTCCTCCACGTTCATGTGGCGGTCTGCACAGCGAGTTTTCTCTACACAACCATTTGGTGAGGGTGGCACTCACATCGTCCACCTCCTTCACCACATTCCTATCAAGCAACTCAGCAGACACGTTTTAGACCGCGCCATTCGCGCACTGCCTGAACAATTTTGTAATAAATAAATAAATAAAAAGGCGCCACGCCTCACTGCCCCGCTCGCCACTGTTCTCATTCGAGTTACCATGGGCGTACACGGACACACGCTGAAAACCTTTCGCAGCTCCAAAGGCCTTGAAGAAATCCCGTTCAATGGACTCAATGAACTCACGGCGGATATCTAAGGCACAGTTCGTGTGGCCCATCACAGTTCCCACCTTTTCAATGGCATCGCTCAGACTCATATTGACCTCTTCAGCGCTCTCGCACAGTTTGCTGCCATTCACCATCTTATCGGCAGCCGCCTTCACCTTCATCGCTCTCTTCCGAATAGCAGCAAAGTTGGCAGCTCAATTTAAAAACAATTTAATGCACCACACAAACACTGGCCAAATCACTTTTTGATTTCTTTTACACTTCTCATTGCTCAGCGTCGTCTTTTCCATCGAGTGGTAGCACACGCAGCACCACAAAAGGTAGAAGTAAAATGACGTGTTCACGAAAACTCATCTTTTACCTTCTGCCTGAAATTTTTGCGGGCAACGCGTTTCTACAGATGGCATTAAGTTACGCATAGAAGTGGTACGCGCAGGTCGCTCACGCAACGCCTTGGATGCGGCAGTGATCACACACATAAGCACACGGACTCTTCTATACTGCTTCGCTACCCGCTGTGGGCCATTGTAATAAAATCTCCGTTGCTGCCACCCACAACAAGCGCCCGTGTCCAACAGTTCCAAGTGCAGCTCGCAGACCACGTCACGCCCGTTCAAGGGGGAGCGCAAAACTGGCAGTAAATTGCACGGCATCGCTTCAACTCAAGTCCTTGGCGGTGCGCAATTCTTCAAATACTACAGCACGCCAAATAGCTCACGCGGCACGCATATTTTTGTCAGGGCGTTGCTCTCCACCTCGTGCACCGCACAAAAAAAAAACAATACGCGGAAAAAATACACATGCGTCCACAGCAAATAACTCTTAAAAATCGACAACAAAATTCGAACAATCTCACCTGATGCGAACTGCACGGCGACATTCCCGTAGTTGATGGAACACGGCGCGACTGGGCAGTTAAATATTTTACTCGAATTGCTAAAAATAAAAAAACAAATAAGCGCGCAACTTGACGCGCCCGTGTTTGACATCATCAACAGGTCTCAAAACCGTCGTTGGTGGAATACATTACGGTGCTCAACCTCCACTAAGAACTCGTCTTTTAGTCACGACAGCTCAAATGCACAACAGGGGGCAGTAGGCATCGGCATGACTGCGCATGCACAACGGTCCGAGTAACTGCAGCAAACACAGTACAAAAACTGGTGTTACTTCTGCAATAAAAGTCTGCGCCCAAAATACGCACGAGAGAGGGAGCAACCTCCGCACGAGGAGCTGACAAACACATTTGCAACCGTTTATCGTATCCGAGATGCTCCGTGAAGACTTTGACAAAACTGTGCAGAAGATTGAAATATTTAGCCAGCGCTAATTTTACGCCAAAAAGAGGGAAGCTACAAAAGAAATCGCATCTGCGGGCCTACGTCGTGTCCCCAGTCGCCAACAACCGTGTAGAACAGCAAACATCGAACTGGAAAACGGCGAAGGTGGACGACTCGAATAGGCACATCCCTGCAAGGCACAACAATACACGAGTGCACGCACCACGGATTGGAACTTTCAAACCGCGACATGGTGGCAATAAGAGACGCCACAATAGCCGTTTCCATTGGCAGCTACGGAAGGGGGTAATTCCGCTCACAACCACATTTGCTATCGCGCAGCTTGTCGTAAGAGTCGCCACAAAAATAAAAAAGGAATCCCACTTTATTGCGCCACAGTCACAATTGCGCCACAATCGAAACTGCGAACTTTTGTGTCACATCGCAATTCCTCAAAAAGAAGCAGCTAACGACTATTAAACGTTAACATGTGACTTCAGTTGTGCTCGCCGCGCACTGAACAGTTCGCGTGGCACATGCACAAATGCCGCTCATTTTTCCAACTGGAGGAACGCTCGTTTGCATCACGCGCATTTTGGCTAAAACGACTCAGCAGCTCGTAACCGGCGCGCGGTGTTGTTTAGCTCCTCTGAAATAAGGCGCGGTTGTTTTCATTCAAGGGCTTTATGAACCATCAGCGTGCAAATGGTAAGCACGAAAGGAGTCAGGTCGGTCTCATCCATGACAAGCACTAATTTGGCGTACTGAAGGTGCACAATCGTGCGCGAGAAAATGGCGCGCCGTGGGGCAAGTCGAGTCTAACTGCCGTCGCCGAACTGCATATTCTGAGTGAAAGAGTAGTGTATGAGAACGGTGAGGCGCGTGTGTGTGTTAAGTTTCACTCCGCCGGCAAATGTCGCACAGTCAAGTCGTGAGCAGGAACATAGAGAGGGGGAAGCGCCTTGCTTGAATTCGAGTTTCCCCCTTGCACGGCCACAAGTGACTGCTGCCACGTGAGGATGACGGAAAAACGCCGCTCCCCTCAAACGTCACTTCAGTCAGCGAGCTGGCTAGTTGCTGCGCACGCTTGGGTTGCTCATTCCACGGAACAGTAGCGAAGATGCAAGAGGGCACACAGCGCTCTGCAACATCGTCCTGTGCTGTGTACGCACACTGGAACTTCTCAGCGCATAGTCGTATCAGAGCCAATGCAGCCAAACGTGGGATGCAGAGCTTATGAGCGCCAGTGTCGCAGTAACATTTCGCAAAAGGGCACATGAGCGGCGCAACCGAAAGTTTGTGAGATCACAGTTAGAGCTTTATTGCCCACATGCACGCATTGGGAGTGGAAAGGTGCACGTGCGGGAGCAGGTAAGAAAGAAAGAAACCAGTAGGCGCCAACGCGCATAAACACACAAGCAAAAAAAAACGTAGAACTGGAAGATGTGGACAAGCATGGCACGCTAAAAACTAAAGCGTTGCAGAAACGGGAATGTGGCGCTTTTGCACAATTCTCCCCAACAGCACGTGGTGTAACAACACAGTGCATGGGCACGTGCCGTTGTGTGGACTGATCTTTCGGGGTGTCGGTGACTCGCTACAAAACGCAAGTCGTAACGGTGTTAGCTGGGTAGGCACGAGTGGGCAAAAACTCTGCGGCTAGTGGTAACAAACACCCCCGCCCATACTCGATTGAATGACAAGACACTTCTTCAGCGTTACTGAAAACGAAAGCTGCAGCACATGCAGGCAAAAAGCAGGATGAGTGTGCGCTACACGTGAGCAACACCCTCAATAAGCGCCACAGTTGCCGCGAGTGCAACCGCATGAAAAATTGTTGGATGATGAACTCACAAGCGGAAACAACAGCGACGCCTCGTCAAATAAAAGCGCAGTTTGACAGACAACCGAACACGGGCATAAACGTGTCAGAAAAGCAACAAAATACACGACATGAAGTTAGACACAAGAGGTTAGAAGAACAAATGGGAGCAGAAGCACTGAGCTTGATAAAAATACAAGTGAGAAAAAAACCGATAAACAGAAGAAGCGTGACTGCGGATGCGAAAAGCCAGCACGCACAGTGAGAACGCATCTCCTGCTGGTAACAAAACAAACTGCATTAGCAACGTCACAAGCACCAGGAGCACATGCCTACTGCTGCATCGGGTGCCCGCACATCGCACCCAGCTCGCGCTGAGCACCCGCGCAGCAGCTGTGACCCAGCCACTCTGGTGCACGCGGGAAACGCCAGGGGTGAGAAGTTGTAGGAGCGACAGCACCACCACTGTCTCTGTGCTCAAACGCAACGACTGCAATTCGATGAAATCGCACCATAGGAATGTACATTTACAAACACAGCAGCGACACACGGCGCAGGAAACGTCCCTTCGTGTCTGTGAAAGTACGGACTTGGCGTGCACCTTCAGGCATCCAACAGCACAACACTAAATCACACGGACTCCACAATGTTGAACAGCGCCTCAGTGGCAGGTGATTGTCAGCTGCTCTCTGCGTGTGCTCCGATGAGTGCATGCAGATGCACGGCGCCAGGTATGGCCATCGCCCCGCCGGATAAAGCAGCAGGCCAGCGGCATTTGCTTGGAAAATACCTCGACGGTTAGGGCTGCAAAGCCACAAGACTGCTGGTCGCATTTATCCAAAGCACGCGCAACTCAATGCAGGAACAAAAGCGCCTTTTGATGCACAGCATAGCACGGTAGCTGTTGCGAGGGTCCTGCAACACGGCAGCTAAGCAAGCGGGCAGTCTGCGCCTTTATATGGTGCGCTCCTGAAAGTAAGGCGGCGGCGCGCGTGCAGCAATATATCCGGTGAAGTGCCATAAGACATCACACGTGGCGTCCAGACACGACACAACGCCATGGAATCAGCGTAGCTGTTCAACCAACGAATACAGACGCTTTTCATACGCGCCTGAAACACAATTGCGCCCAAAGCAGCGTAGCGGCGTTAAAGATATAAGTCTGATACGTGCTATTGTCCTCGCCATTCGCACAACGTTCCGACGTACCGAGCACCTGCTTTGGTCACGTGACAGCACGCCGCGCAGGGAAAGAACTTGGCGAAAACCAACAGCATTTTTGCACCATCACAAACACCACCGCCACCGCCACCATTAACAACTCAACAGTCGAAAGCAAGCGAAAGCGTGTGCCGCGACGCAGGCACAGCTGTGGTGAGCAGGCACATCTAACATGCACATTGGTTTGCACTGCGCACAGCTACTTTTGTCGCATTGTAGAAAGAGAGGCAACGCCCATCTAAGCGGCATCGGGTTGAGAGGCGCGCCAGTGAAACAGCAGTAAGCGGGAGGGCGGCAAGTAACAATTCACAAGTGCACTAACTCTGCAGTATCACTGCATCAGAGGGATGCTGACGCTGTTGAATAAAAGTGTGTGACTGGTTCCAAAGTGAGGAAGATCAGCGCAATGTGCGACGCACCACTCACTTCCCGATCACACTGCTCGCCCGTAACTACGGCGGATTAAACTAAAGAAGTGAAGAAATACGATGAGTTGCTGTCCACGTACAGCTCCCAGCATCCCTTCATTAGCCTCGCTAACAAGGAACCGGCGCAGCGTGGCGTGTCAACAACTACCGCGGAGCCACGACTCACAAAACAAAAATAAAATAGCGCCTCACACGAGCGCCGTTCACAGAGCGGAATACAGTCGACTACGCTTCAGAACCGCTGGCTTCCGGCTCTTTGTCTTTCTCAACGGCAATAATAAGATTGGCGAACGTGCTGTCATCAAGCGACACCTGCCACTGATCCCTCCTGTCACAGAGCTGCAGCGCGCGTTGTGTTTCTGGTCGCGCTTCGTTCGCTCCTTCCTCGGCACCATCTTTTGGGGGTTTTTGCTCTTCACCAGCGTCTTTCTTCTTCACCACGTCCTTCTTTTTTTCGTTAACCTTGCACACTTGTCGCCTCCGTATAACCACACCAGATGCACGGTTCACGTATACGATTTCCCAGGCCACGTTGTGAGAAAAAACGTCCCTGTTGGAGAAGCTTGCCTGCATATTTTCCAACAGGGCCGTCAGCGCGGACGTGCTCGTGGGGTGCTCTGAGCAGAGCGTTGACTGCAACAGCACGATGGTTTTTGGCTCAGAGGCCTCTCCCTCCTCATTCCCGGGATCACAGGCGGACACTGCCTGAACGTCACCTGTGGCATATATCCACTTTGCAAAGCCCTTAACAAAGAAAAGTGCATCCACAACGGGATAATTGGGGACAGACGGCCGGTACTGCACCATGTACTTGCAGGAACCAATAGTCCTCTGGTCAGCAGTTGGAAGCACAGCAATACCACGCATGTGGAGGTGCTCGCGGTTCATATCATCGAGAACACTACTCCTCTTCGAGGTATCAGAGACTCGCCCAAGGTAAGTTAGTCTTTTGACCACCTCAAACAAAACGCCTGGAAACATAAATGATATAAACGCGCACAGTTCCAACGAAGCACCGACGTAAGCATCTGAGGCAATCATGTTGTACAGGATGGCCATTCTTCTCTCAGCAAGCCTAATAAGCCTAATTTCTATCTTTAGATGAATCGCGTGCGATAGAGGCCTGCAAACAAACGAGTCACATTCGCTGCCAGTCACGCTTCTCCGCACAAACTTCAATAGCGTGTGCGTCACAGTGTCGCTCTGCCACACTCCTTCATCTCCCAGAAGGACATCGTATTTCGTCTTGGACGTCGATTCGATCGCACTCACGGTACGGTCTATTCGTTCCAGGAGTTTGTCATACGACTCCCTCATGAAAACAAAGCGGGGTAGTGGGCCTACAATAGCAGTGCGCCCATCCACTTCGGTCCATTGCTCTTCAAGCCAGTGGTCCGCCTCCACCCACTGTTGAGCGTTCAGCTTACTTTTCCTAGCCAGTCCATGCATCGCCTTCCATGCAACAAACGCCATCAGGTCACACGCATCATCACAGTCCACGACAACATCAGGGCCATTCGTACCCCTGACCCAATCTGCATAGTGCTTCTCGTCTGGAGACGTCAGAACAACAGCAGGCCAAAAGTCTGTTCGTGTACCTGAGGGAGGGGTTTTGATGCCTTTTCCAATATCCACGATGACAAATCCCCTTTTAACATAGTCCTCATCCGCTTTCTTATTGTCAAACGTTGTCATCTTCTGAGTGACGGCAACAGCAGTGCTCTGGCTCTAATATTTCACCACGCGTCCGGGCACGCCAGGCCTCGCGTTGTGTATCACGTAAGCAATGCCGCCAACAAAGTACGCCACCACGTCAAGCAGGCCTCCCTCACAGTGAAGCAGCTGGTGGAGCAGGAAGGAACCACAGCCAAATGACTTGCCAATGCCAGGAGTACCAACCACAATACTTGTCATTGGGCACGCACGCGCTCTCACAACGTACCAATCACGCAGACCTATTTCCACAATGTACCACACGCGCATCACCTCGCGGCGAATGTAAAAATGTTTGTTTTGCGTGATGCCAAACTTTTTCCCACCGTTCACGCAGCCCTGCTGATGCGGCACATTAAGCCGCGTGTACGGACAGCTGTCCTCGGAAGACAGAAACATAATCTCAAGGTTGCCATTCCGAGGTGCCTGCCTGTCGACCTCACACGGCGATGGGATGTAATTCACCTCATCATATGACCACACGTTCTCTGGAAGGCCGTCAACCACACGCATGACGAGAGGCATACCTGCCTTGCCAAACAGCACGTGACTCCGCCTCGTATTCACCACGGACTCGAAGGCACCGGGGATTTCCCTCACTAATTTCACGGAAGTTTGCATTCTCAAATTTTGTATTTCCTCAGATCCCATCGCCGCGCGTTCTTCCAATGACACTTGCTGCACCAACGCAGGCTCGTTAGGGATGGGTCGTCTGATAGAATCTGTAGCTTTTTTCCGCCCGGCAGTGGCAACATTGCAAATGTGATCTCTTATGTTGTCACTCGGAACAGGCCCGGCACCGCATGCGCTCGACCCCCACTGCTTGAGAGTTGCGATTGCATTCCTCTCCAAGAATTGGGCGACCCTGTAAAAATGTTTGTGCGGCATGTACCGTAGTGAGTTAAAAAATAACGGACGCCCCTCGTATGGGATGTACATCTCCGGTCGCCTGACAAATTTGCGCATAGAAACATCCTCAGTCGGAACAATGTCTCCCAGAATTGTCCTCAAAAAGGCACTCAGCTTCACATACACAGGCGGTGGATCACCGTTGAGTAGCACAACATCAACATTGCTGTCGAGCCTTCACACCGGCGCCGTTGGCTAATGTCTTGTTGGCTTCACCGCTGACCGTTCGGCCACAGCAGCATCACTTTCCACTCTGCTGTGTTGGCGTGGTCGCTCACTATCGTTCGGGCCACTCGCACTTGGCAGCGCACTTCCTGTTTCTCTCAATTGTTCCGTCGAAAATATTCAGTGCAAGTGACGCAAATTGAATAAACTGTCAAGAGAGAAAGAAGGGGTACAGACAAATGAAGACTCGAGGAATGCAGGCGGGCGCAACCAACACGGCAGAAAACGGCCGCCACAAGGTGAAGGTAGTGCTGCTCAAACCATCGTCACCAAGTGAGCATCAGCTGGCGAACTCAGTACGTGTCAGTGTCGGGATGCACACACAAGGGCTGCGGCTTTAATGAAGCACAACACGTCGCAGGGCACCTTGTACCGCGTCCCTCGGCCAACCGGCCATCTCTCGCTTAAACACCGCCTTCAGACTCATTCGTCAACATTCACATTTCATGTACGACTGCCTCGCCACTTCGTAAAACAACACACTCAGCCATGTCGCAGCTCTGTGGGTGATGTGCGCAAAGCCATTCAAAAAACACAACACGTTGTCAAGACACAATAATGTGTCGTTGTACCCCTATTCTTTTAGCTCATGTACCATGCGTTGCCGGACACGCACAACCAAGCAACATACCACACCTCTAACCACATTTCGCAGCTATGGGCACAAGCAGCTCCTGTCAGTGCTGGCGGTCCCTGCCCTTATCATCTTCAAACGCATCACATCACCCGCTCGCCCTACTGTCACGCCTTGTCCACGCTCGGCGCGAATACACAAACATGCGCAATCAGAAGCGCACAGGAACATGGCTGCGTGCGGCCCAGCGCTGCGTGCCACGAAACACAGTCGTGTTCACAAACAACTCCCAATGCAGCCTTCGCTTCTATGCACAATAATCGTGACCCAGCGTTGTTGAATAGATAATACCCATAAAATGGTCCACGTCTGTTCCTTCTTCGATCGTGCGGCGCTGACATCCAGAGCCACACAACTGTCCGTCGTTGCGCATCCAGTCGAGCGGGTGACAGTTGACATCTAACCTCAGTACACGATGCGGCATCACGCAGTCACGACAGCGAACATACCTATCGCGGACGGGCACCATCAGGCCGGCGCACGAGGATGCAGGCACGGAAGCCAACGGTGTGTCACAAAAAGTAGTCAGTATTAATTAAGAACGCGGCGCCACTTCTTATTGTTGTGAAACGGCGCCATTTTTCCTTTGAGCGGCACCACACTTTCGCACACATCAGGGGTGATGAAAAAGAAGTGAACGGGGGTGCAGGCACGGACAGCGCAGTCACACAGCAAAGCAGGCCGAGTGTGGAGGCACACGACGTCATGGAGAAAAAGGCAGGACGCTCGCACAGGCATAATCCGATCAAGCGCACGGATGAAAGGGATAGGTAAAAATCGCGCAAGTGAGGAGTAAGATTGTATTACTTTCAGTTACTACTTAAATGCCCGGTCGCTTGTCTCCCGCTGCCGCCGTGCACAACGAAAAATGCAGAGCCAACACAGCTCGACACTCGGGCGGAAGACACAGTGAAGCCCTCAGCCGTACAAACGCATCACTGGCTGACGTCCCTGGCAGGCGCTGGGTGCCGCAAGTGCGCCTCCACCCTCATACGAAACATATGAAATAGCAGTGGGACATTTGAGCTGTAACATAAAGAACTGCGTTTGTGTTCGAGGAGTTTTCAGACAAAGGCGGTGGGGTGCGGCGGAGTACAGAAGCGAAGCGACAGATGAATGGAAAACAAAACACTGAAAACACATACGTAAAAACAGAGACTTGTACGGCCTTCTCCTAGTTTTGGCACCTGGAAAGTCAGTGGAGGCAACATGGGGTATTGTTGTGAGGACATAGCTGGGGATAAAAGGTGAAAATTAGCTGGGAGTGAGCATGACACGGATCGCACGCTTGAATAGCTGCATCACCGCTGCTCGGAAGTGTTGTGTAAAACTCGCCGCCCTCGTCAACATCATTCACGACAAACGCTGCGATGGAGCCCATCAGCCTTCCGGATGCAGCGCACAAACAAGCGACACGGATTCACAAACGGACCTCTGGTACTGCCGCTCTTTCGTGGCCCAGAACTCGTACGCGTTCTTGTGTGCAGCATTCTCTTCCATCCCTTGGGGAATGGTATCTCTCTGCCTGGTGGACATTTTATTCGTTTTATCGGGTTGGAAGTAGACCATCTCCCACTGCACGTCGCGCGCGAAGTCCGCCCAGTTCGAGAACTGAGCACGCAGCGCCTTCTTGAGCAACATTAACTTGTCGGTGTTCGCGGGTTGCTCCCTAGCCAGCGTCACCTGCAGCAGCACCGCCGTCCTTTGCGGCACACCGCGCTGAAGACCTGCACGCCCCGTTTGACCAGGATAATTCTCTACAATGAAGAAACCATCGATCACGGGGTAGCTGTCACGGTAGTTCCGGTACAGCAGCATGGGCTCGCACGCCATTGCTTCCTCTGGCCCGCAGTTGTTGTAAAGGTACTCCGCTCGCCTGAGAGGTGAATTGCTCATTCACACCTATTGCGAGAGCAAACGTTTCCACGACAGATCGTCTTTACCTACGCGTACCACACTTCAATATTTTAACGCCTCGAAGCATACTCCTGGGGGACAAAGGACTGTACAGTGCGGCGAGCACGAGGATCTCAAACACATCCCCACTGCTCGTTGAGTGGTTCTCGGGGTTGAATATTCTGGGGTCACTCGCAACCATGTCATCCAGCTTCTCAATCATCTCCCGCACCTCCACAGACACGGGTTTGGTTACGTAGCGCTCAACAGCGTCGTCCCCCAAGCGAACAAGACCCACAAGACAGTGCGTTGCGTTTTCATCCTTCCACTCCTTTTTCCCCGCAAAAATATCGAGGAAATCGAACACAGTATGAATATTAAATTAATTGAGAAACAATTCAGAGTCATTTTTTCGCATTTCATATCTTTCATTATTGAAGACGTACCGCGGGGCTTGGCCAACCTCATGCACGCGGTCTTTCATGTTACGCCATAACACCTCCAGCTCCGCGCGCACGGCAGCGTTACCACCGGCAGTCGCAAGGTCAGCGCGTCGCATCCACGCAAAGTACGCCTTCATCTCACGCGCATGATAGCGGTTGATGTAGAGAAACCTCGGTTCCGTGTTGGATTCATACCGCACCCTGAAGTGCTCCTTATTTGGCGAGCTGAGCACAATACTGCCCCACGAGGCGCTAGGGACATGTGTAGGGAGACTCTTGTCCTTTTCCACCCCGAGGATCATGTAGCCACTCTTCCCGGCATAAGAAAGTTCCATGACACAATCCGCACCGTCATTTTTTTTGCAGCACTCAACTCTTCCAGCCTCATCGCCTCTCGGCAAATAAAAGATGTACATTCTATCGTGCACGAGGTAAGCCACAACGTCCAGCCTGTCGGGTCCGTAGCGAAGCAGCTCGTAAAGCAGGTACGACCAAACACCAAATGACTTGCCAATGCCTGGCGACCCAACGAGAATGAACGGCGTCGGCTCTCCATTATTACGCAGAAGCCACACGTCCAAATCAGCCCTTACAATGTTACACACGCGCACAATTTCCCTTCGGACAACAACCTCAGTGGCGCGCATCATTCGGAAAGGAGTGAGATTCGCATTCTTGGGAACATCATATTTAGTATAAGGCCAGTCCTTCTTGGACGTCAACACAAGCAACTCGAGCCCGTTATTGCGAATATCATCGACATTTTCAGTCGATAACGACAAAGGTGTCCTGTTCACCTCAGCATCTGACCAAACGTTTTCCGGTAGGCCGTCAACCACACGCACGCCAAGCGGGGCGCCTTCCTTCTCAGACAACGCGTGGCTCCACGTCGCTTCAAACACGGACTCGAAGGCACCGAGAGCCACTCCAACTGCTGCATTACAAGCATTTCGAACCCTCTCCCTTTCAATTTCAAATCTCTCCCTCTCCTTCTCCCTTTCATTTCTTTCCCTCTCCCTCAACTCAGCGTCCTTAACAGCATTAAACCCGGCGTCCAGAAGGCCACGCATCGTGTTCCACAGCCCGTCATCCGCCTCTGCGTTCCTCACTGCGCGCTTGGCATCCTCATTTTCATCAACAGCGCCCCACTGCCGGACACCTATCATTCCTTTTCTTCTGAGCTGCGGAACAACACTGTAAACAAGCGCGTACGTCTGACACTCAGGAAGGCTCAAGATGCGTCTGCGCGTGCGTTCGTTAGGAATGTAAAATTCTGGTTCCTGGATCACCACGTCCATCCTCGGATCAATGTTAATTTCCGTTCCACGGTGGCGAACACGCTCAGGACACTCGCTCAGCGGCACCTCATTAGGTGGTGGAACACCATCCAACAGCATATCCCTCACACGGTTGTTCGGCGTCCACCTCGGACCAGGGACGTCCTCCAAACGCGCTCGCACCAATGGAAGCTCACCTTCACCGGCATCCTCATTCGGTAAGGCAAGTTGATTTCGCTCAGCCATATGTGCGTCGGTATACCTCGCTTTGGCCTCCATGCTTCGATCGCACACAAATAATCACGCTAGAGTGAATAAATTGGAATAAAGAAATGGAGGGCTGAACGATAAAGTGAACAAATAAGACATTACGGAACAAGTGGTCTATGCCCAAGCGTCAGTGGCGGTACGCGAAGGAGGGAAGAGCGGTGGCGTGGACACGGCAGGACTGACCAGGAGGCGCGACACGTGTTTACCAGGCGCGTGCGACGTGCATGTGCGTGGAGGCGACCACAGCACTCGGAAGATGACCAGTGCAACGCACAACGTGCCCGGATAAAGTACATCAGAAAAACTGGAGTACAGCAGCACTCATCAAGCCTTGCGAAACAGCCACGCAATGGAAGCAAGCAAACCTCACAGACACAGTACCACACTCCCACGCCCATTCCTGCTGGCGCCAGATTCGCACAAATCACTGACTTGTAGCGGACGCAAAAGCACTCCTCGTACTCCGAACACGAATTTGGCAACGCAGCGCCACAAGCCGCTGGCTCAAAGAGATGCGCAGTTCGATGGTACGGCAATAGGAAACTCACAAGGTGCGCGCCCGCACACATTCACTCTCATTATTATTCCTATGGAAGTGACGGCCAGCCTCGTACACGGTGGCAGTCTCTTGGCGCCGCGGGTCAACTGAAATACATCAGCTGGTTACGGGGAACGCTCCCCACCACATTCCCTCTTCATTATAGTCGCATTTCATCCCAGCAAGCGAGGATAGAAATAACGAAATTGAAAATAGAATTCAACGGCAGACACTACACACACACTCGCGCAAAACAATGAGCGCACGTCACCCGCACACACCGCTGGTTCAATAGCGCAAGTAACGCGACAACCTGCGTGCGTCGAGTAGAACCCATCAACATAAATCGGCATGGAGGTCGGAAAGTCGCCACAAGTGCACGAACAACAAGTAATATTATCGCGGCATGCCGGCGTGTCTGCTCTCCTCGTCGATGCAACGCGTGAAGACACGCCGCTCAAAAGGACGACATCTCCGCGCAACACCGGCGCATAAGAAACGCAGCTCCCTAAGGTACGCTGGCGTGTCAGCGGTGGTACCATGCAGCAACATGACCGAAAACATAACGTCGCTCGCCTGCGTGGCACGCCACAAGGCAAGAACAAGCGACGCACACGCATTAAAAATTGGTTGCCACCCTCGGTGAGAGCAGGGCGTGCGTGTGGCAACGGCTGCACACCGGGTCCGGCAGACCAGCACGGAGAGTCGCGAGCACTGCCTCGTCGGAGGGGAGCTTCCTCGCTCCCCTTCGCGCGCGCAGCAAACGCACACACCTGACAGTCGTCAGAACACGCCACGCGTATCGCTTCGGACTGCACTCGAGGAACCGTAAGCGCTTTTATTGGGGATGAAACTCCTCGCCGAAACAAACAGCGGCGGTGCGGGAAGCGACAATAATAAAACCCAGCCACTTGCTAGAAACTGAGGGGGGGGAGCGACACGGTCCTGCGAACGCGTCTCGCCAGCCGTGCCACCGCGGGACAGTGAAGCCCTTCGATGGCAAGACAGGAGACAGAACACCACAACGCACCACCTCGTAAAAACCCCACTGCAATAGATGCGAGCAAGCAGTTTCGTCCGCACTGCGTCCGGCACTCAGCACCGCACCGCCAACGTGTTCTGTCTGTGTGGGCAAATCATGCGCGGCAAGCATGTCGTCACACCCTCGCACTGCCACAATTACCTGTCTGTAGGGCAAACGCCAGATGCACAGTGCCTCCACGCGCACTGCCGCTTCCTCAACATACCCAGGCAAACACTCACAATTGTCGACGCGGAACCCACTCGCGCCCCACGCTGTTGCCACTTGCTGCGCTGCCTCGATGCGAGTGGGATGAGAAATGCTGGCGCACGGCGTAATGCTCGCGTGGTAAATGGGCTCATTATCCAAAAAAGCAACGCGGCAGTCGTCAAATACTAGTGCACCGTCACTTGCACACATTGTAATGGTCACGCTGCACCGTTCCTGGGTCACTCAGCAAACGTGCAGGAACACGCGAGCACCGCTTCCTGGGCATTTGCCCTCGTCAGGTGCGCGCTCCATCCAGCGCAGGGAGACGAGGACCGTAGCGATGCACAACGCAACAAGCACACAACATAGAGGGGAAAACAATACAAAGAAAGCACGCGTTAGATATCTTCCGGCGTCACAGTCAACAATTGCTCAACCACCGCGCAGCCGCACCATCACACAAATGTGCGCTACCGTCACCGTCGCGCATCGTGCGCCTTCCGCTCTTCCATCACCAACACGCGACTCAGCCATTCAACGACCGGTGCAACTCGCTTATTCGTCACAGTTCCGCACAGCTTTACATGAGGCGCGCTCACCGCTTCGCTTACCGTCGTTTAAACAGCAGGATGTTTACACCCAACTCGCAGCTGCAGTAACAAGGCAGCGCCAGCTCCCAGTCGACTTGGCCTCGGACAACTTGAGCAAACGGCCAGGTAAGTCCCCACGTTACCTCAGCGTGACAAGAAGTGCAACTCACGTTGAGACGGCAACCTTCTCGAATTGTCCCGTATGGCATCTTCGGCACGGCGCCTGCTTCAGCGGGAAGTCTACGTGTATTCAAACAAGCATGCCTCAATTGTTCGGAAACACAGCTGCCAGTAAATGTTGCTCCCTCGTTGCACACGAAGCGCAGCATCACCAAAGCCATCAGGGACCACAGTCCAGCAGCGTAGTCGGCATCGCCTTCCCTCGCACAGTGCGCTCAAGTCACTTGCCGCAGTGTCGGATGCCAAAAACGAAGCCGCAGCGCAAGCCAGTATCCCATTTCGTGCCCCGCCGCCGCGCGACCAGCATTTGAGCTCGCTCACGCAATCACAGGCACCGCTTCGCTTCGACTCCTCGGCTCAACGGGCTCGCCACTCTCGAAAAAAACACCGGTTCCTCTCACACAGAACCCCCTCGAGCAATCCAGCTTGGCAACGCCTCTCGCCTTTACTGGGGACGGCAGGCTCGCAGCTCTCGCGCGGATTCAGCTCTCTTGCCCAACCCGCGGCCCCGCGTTCGCAAAATCTGGCAAACACTCCGCACTGTACAAAAGGTGGAGATACGTGTTGGTAGCAGGCTCCGGGACGTTGATCACATATAATTCGCCAATTGCGGAGTGCCTATGCACAATTCTTTCTGTTCAAAATGGGCATTTTCACTGCCCATGCACCACAGACTCCTTTCACTCCACCTTCAGCGAGTTGTGCCTGGCCTCCCGTCTCGGTTGGCCGTGCTTCGCCTGCGGGTGCATTGCGAGGCACTGTTTTAGCGCACACTTCATTGGGCAGTACGGGAACTGGAGTGATCGTTGAAGGAGAGGTGTCAGCACTACCGCGTCGTCCTTCATCTTCCGCTTCACTGTCGTAGCGTGTTTGTGATGCGTGCGCGTGTGCCAAACCGGCGAATACCACTGCTTGTACGCACTGCCGCGCCGGCCACACACATAATCTATTCTTTCTTCCTCTTCCGCGTGGCGACCCACCCGGGGGCGTTTCCGCGCCCTTTCCGCGTCCACGTCCCCTCCTCGTGCCGACTCCAGTGACACACTCGGCTCGCCCTGTGCCTGAGCCTCTGTTCTCGTCTCCTTTCGCTTTGTCTTCGCGAGCGGCTGAGGACGGAAGGACTCGTCGTGACCCAGTTGCTTCGTCAGCACATGCCGCAGCAGCCACCTATAGTGGTACTCCTTGCTACAAATGGGACGCGTTACTGTGACTGACTGCTCCTCCACGTTCGAGTCTTCCGAGTTTATGATAGAGGTTGGTTCGCACTTGTGCCTGGTGAGCCACGTCTTGCTCTTGAGGACGCGATGGGACTGCTGGCATACAAATATCGTCTGCTCCTGTTCCTCCTGCCCTGTCTCGCCGTCGCTGTCAGGTGCGTTCTGAGCGTCCGCGGTGCTGCTCAATAGCTGCTTCTCCGGATGCTTCTGCAGCATTTGCTCCCACAGCCACGCGCGTGCTGTGTACTTCTTCGCGCGCCAGCGGCACTTGAGCGCGTTTCCGTCGTCGGCTGTGTCTTCTTTCCTGTGTCTTTTTGGACGTTGCTCGACAGTTGGCACCGCATCCGGAGACTGCTGTGCCATGTGCTCCACGAGCGGCCCCCGGCGCTCAAAGTCCTCGCCGCACACGTGACAGGTGTATCCATTCTTGTACGTCAGTGCTGCACGCCTAGCTTTCTCGGCCAGTGCCAATGCGCAATCCCTCTCCAGACCATGAATCTTCACTAGGTGAACTATACCTTTCTGTCGGCGCGCACACGACATGTTGCACAGAGGGCAGATCATCGGGTCACTCTGCCTAGTCCCAATCCCAAGGTCGGGCGTGGTCGCACTGTCCTGTGCTGTCTACGCCAAGGGGTGTTTGACTGCCACATCTCTCCCAGCGTCCTGCGTGCCGCACCATCTGCACTCCAGCTGGTCCGTCCGACGTGTGAGCACTCTGTGTAGCCACCCGAAATGCTTCGAGGTGCCTGTTCTGAACTGCGCCAGCAGCGACTCGTCCAGGCGGTTAACCTTGGAGTGCTTTGGGGCCGGTTGAACGCGGTCGAGCAGCGCATTGCGATGCGTGCGTGGCATCTGACCCTCCTCAAAGGCCCTGCACATCTCGCTGCGCACCTGCCTCTCTACACCAGCGACGATGTCAGTGATCCACGCCGGATACGACCGTGGATTTGCGTTACGCTGCTCAGCTGCCCTATTTGCCGCCTCGTTGTGCGGAACCACACAGTGCGAAAGCAGGAACTGGAAGTTGACGGAAACACGGAGCCGCACGATGCGCAGGATGAGATCCCAGATGCGCCGCAGTATCGCGTCCTCCACTACTGCAGGACCAGCGTTCAACGCCATCAGCAGCGACAACGAGTCTGCGAATGCCAGCACCCGCGTCCTACATGTCTTACTCAGCTCCATGGCGTCCGCAAACCTCTTCAAGCCCGCTTCCATCGCCAAACACTCCGCACGGTAGCTGCAGCCAAGCGACCCAGCTCTCAGCACCACCTTCTCACGTAGACCTTCCTTCGGGTACACCGGCGCTCCGGCTCCTGAAGCAACACCTGGCACCACGGACACATCCATCCACACCTGATACTCGAAGTCCCTGAACCGCTGCACGCGCCGGATGGTGTGCACATTTTTGTCCTTCTCAGGCGCGTCCGCCTTGAGGCCGCCCGGCGTGGTGGTGTTGAAGTGAACGCGCCTGGCAAGCTGCAACACCTTCGCGTCGTGTGGTTTTTGGGGGTTGTCAATGGTGCCGCACAAGCGCTATACCTTTGCAAGTCTGACATGGATTGGATGCCTGGGCGGGAAGATGCTTCCCGTGACCTTCACGTGCATTGGGCCTTCGGCCTTGAATCGCAGGTAGTATTCCGACACCCTCCGATGTGCCACCTCGTTGATCGGCTTCAGCCGCGCCTCGCGCAGGGCATCCTCCCGATCGGCACCTTTGGGAATACCCGCCACTATGCGTGCCACCTATGTATGCACCCTCTCCAACCGCTAGCGATCCGACAGCGATGTATCGAGCCACCACGACGCGACGCCATAGCACATCTTGGCCCGTATCAGTGCAAGGTAAAAGGCGCGCAGCTTCTCCCTATCCGGTTGCCATTGTGGCGACGCCACTGCTCTGAGCTGCACGGGCCGCGTGTTGGCTGCTGCCTTCATGCTCAGCGCATGCTTACTCAGGCCCTTGTACGGGTGCACGGTGAGAGCGAGCTGCTTCGGCGTGCGCTCCTCCTTCAGTGCAGTCTCACCAACCTTCAGGCTCAGTAGGTTCGTTTCCCGCGCACCGAATAGCGTGTACTCAGCCTTCTCCGCCGACACCTCCATGTAGTACGTCGCCGACCAGTTCGTGATGCAGTCCAATCCTTGCTGGATGGTCTGCTGAATTTCGCTCGGATCAGCGCTCATGCACACAATGGTGAGGTCGTCCGTAAAGAATCCATGCTTCAGACCAGGGATGCAGTTGAGCCGCTTGCTCAGCGAATCCGCCGTGACAATGAACAGCAGCGGTCCCAGCACCGAGCCCTTAGTGGCACCGCAGGTGAGGCCGATATCCTCCGACAACACGTTGTTTACCCTCACCTGCGCCGTGTGCTCCTGCAGAAAGCCCGGAACCCACGCCACAAGATGTCTCTCAACGCCAAAAGAGAGAAGCTCCTTCACAATGCAGCCGTGGTCAACTGAATCGAAGGCACGCGCGTAGTCAGTGAGCACAGCCGCCGTCTTCCCGGCATTTTTTCATCGAGGCACTGCGCTCGTCACCTGCATGACCGTGTCAACAGTCGACCGCGCTGGTCTGAATCCTGCCTGTTGCGGGTGTAGTTTGTCCTCGATGCAGTCCCTGACGCGGCGCGCCGAGATGTGTTCCATCAGCTTGGACAGCGTGCTCGTGAGCGTTGCCGACCGAAAGGACGCCATGCTGTTCGCTGGCTTGTTCGGCTTCAGCAGCGGGACTGTGATGCTGTGCCTCCACTTAGCCGGCACCTGCCCCGCGCACAAGTTGAAGTTAAACAGTCACGGCACATACTTCTTTGCTGCCCCGCCTAGCTCCTTCAGCTCCTCGTAGTGGATCTCATCGTCACCCGGCGCCGTGCCGGGGGACAGCTCACGCAGCGCAACGTCCAGCTCCACCTCGGTGATGGGTTGGAATGTGCTGTGCCTGGTGCTCGGTATCTTCATTTCTGGTTAATGTGGTGCCTTCGTCGATCCGCACGTGCCCATGTTAGCCAATGCCCGCGCCTGTTGGCGCTTGGTCGGGTGATGGCCACCCACCACCAGCACCGGCGATGTCAGCGGCCGTGGTGCGCATATCGCCCTCACCAGTGACCATGTTTCCGTACCATCGGCTGTTAACAACGATGCATTCTCCTTCCACAGCCTCAGTGCTGTGCCAGCAAGCACTTTCCTCCGCCAGCGAATCAGCGCGCCACTCTTCCGCTCATTCTTGCACTCCTGAACCATCTTTTCCAGCTTCGTCAGCTCCGGCATCCAAAGCGGCGCTACCACACCCTTGCCCTTGGGAATTGTCCTCTTTGCGGCCATCCCGATGCCACGCGTCACCGCCTCGTTCATGGCATCCGCGCCCTTGCCTGACCTCTCTATTCCTCGGAATATAGACTCGTCACTCAGTTTCCTAAACACCTGACACATCGCCTTGTTCCACGCGTGCGGTGCACGGGCGTGTTTGGAGGGAGCAATCGCGCCCAGGCTGGTGCCCACGAATGCACAGAACGTGTTCCAGTGATAACCACTGTCCGGGCTCAGTGCGGACTACCAGTTAGAGATCTCGCAATCTCTGCACAACGTGATGTCCTGTGACGAGGCCGCTGCCGTGGCCGGCTGTCGCCTGGCGGCCGATCCGGCATTGGCAACCGACAGGTCGTTCTGCACGCACCAGTCAACTATCCACTCTCCCTTTTCGTCACTCGGGCGCAACGGATCCCACGACACGTGGCGTGAGTTCACGTCCAGTCCTACTACCAATGGCCCGCCTGCTCCCAGCAAGGTGTCCAGCGACTCGCTGGAAACGTCTGCCTTTCTGTGGAAGTACGGCGATGTGATCGTGAGACTCACATTGACCTAGAACCTCAGTGTCACTGTTGCTCTCTCAGGAACCTTCTTTTCTAGAACGCCCACCTCGACACCCACTCCGTCTCTAACCAAAATCGATGCCCCGCCACCGTGAGGCGTCCTCGCCTGCCCCACGTGTTGGCATCCGCCTATTTTTAGCGCGCCACACTCCGCCGACTGCAGGCGTGTTTCCTGCAAGGGACAAAACAAAATAATGTCCGCATGAAGCTTCCTCTCCAGGGCAACCCGCTTCGCCTTGGAGAGACCCCCAGAGTTCCACTGGGCTCCACGTATCTGAGGACCAGATTCGCACTCAATGTTCCCGCTGATAAGCAGCAGAAGGCGCCGCGCATCTAACACAGCACGGTCGCACGTGCAGGGAAGTATTCGAACAACTTCACTCGCCCAGAGCGCCGGTGGTCCTGCACACTTCCTCTCTGGTGGTCTTTATCCTCTTGCTTGCATCGGTCCTGTCAGACCTGGCATGTTTCGTTCGCCCGGCTTCCTCCTAGACAGAGTTCTACACCCTTGCACCGCGTTGAATTGGTTGGCGTTACCATCGATCAACCTAGTTAAAATAGATGCAAACAATCACGCGCACGCACCTTATTGCACTTTCACTGGATGGTGCGAAGATAAAGAAATCGTTGCGCAATCGGAATAGTGCTCATTCAAGCCTTAGAACAATGGGCGCGAGGAAATCCGCAGTTTTGTGTGCCATTACGGACGGCTTCGAGCTGACAATATATAAATTAGCAAAATAAAATCATGAATGCCTGTTTTGTACCCAACAAATTTCCATAAAACGTCGGTTTGGTCTAATGAACATTACTGAAATGAAGAAGAGGCCGGTACGTGTATGCTTTCCAAATAATTCACGAACCACATTGGATGGAAGGCGCCTTGTGAAGTTGACGGCAAGAAGACACCTGAAGGTCTTGCAAGAAAGAACAATAACAAAAATTGTTGTCAATCGGTTTTTGTATTAAACTTGTGGGCCACTCAGCACATCTGCAACAAGGAAAGGCTCTGAAGACATTAACATACAATTTAGGAACAGTTTGAAAAAGAAAGTTTCACGGCTAGTTCCAAATCGCTAACGCTAAGTATAACACCGAATAGGTGAGGAAACCACGCTCAGAAGGGATTTTCTTAAAAGCAATTTCTTTAAGTAAACAAAGACAACAAGGCGCGACTGATACGTGGCGCCAGAGAAAAATTCGTTTATTCTCCAAGTACTTTGTGACCGATCGACATGGGTAGCTGTCGTCGCAACGCCTTCAGCATTTTCGTTGTTGACGGTATGATCCGCATCTCCCACACTGCTGTTCAGAGTGTCTTTAACTGAGGGAAGGTCAGTTCCCACTTTCTTTCATTTGACGCACTAAATCCAGAGAAAAACGGAAAGCATCGTAGCTCATCATCGGGGTGGGACTTGGACACAGCAAGCCT
Source organism: Trypanosoma vivax (assembly GCA_021307395.1). Lineage (NCBI taxonomy): Eukaryota > Euglenozoa > Kinetoplastea > Trypanosomatida > Trypanosomatidae > Trypanosoma > Trypanosoma vivax. The sequence continues at coordinate 85,676 of SOPI01000166.1, read as the reverse complement.
GGAATTTTCACCAAGTTTTCAACTGTGGTTACAACCACGAAAGTTTTTATGCCCCGAAACGCTTCTTTCCCTTCGCTCAACGTTCCACGACCAGCAGCAGCAGCTTCATCCCCAGCACCTCCCTCATAAAGCGGTATTTGACCATCCGCAACCAACTCACTCGACTCATCAATGGTCCCCTTTCGATGCCATCATTGCCCATGTTAAAATACATAACCGGGGAAACATTGAGGGCACATCAGTTTTTGCGCATCTACTTGTCCCTCCCTTCTGTCCTGGTCCCCGTTGTCGTCGCCTGGTCCGCTGTTCTCATGGCCGTGCTCCTGTCTCGGCTGCTGCTCGGCATGTTCCCTTGTCGGTGCCTCCGCCAGTTTTTTGAGCGCGTTCAGTGCATCTTGCGGGTGTTCTGCTGTGCACGCCTCTCTCACCAGACCCCTTTCTGACTGGCTGAGCTTTCGTTGCCTTTGTGCGGCCTGTGCGCTTCCGGCTCCGCTTCGTTCCGTTTTTTTCGCAGGTTCAAGTGCTGGCGTCGGTGGCGCGTCAGTGCACGGCGCGTCTATTCTTGCCTTTTCGCTGATGAGCGCGTCCAAGTTTGATTTTAGCTTATCGAGTGCTCGCGCTTGCCCCGTTTTGTTCGGGTCCCAGTAGATTTTGTCGGTGCTCGAGCCATCGTGCGTGACGCGCCAAAACCCTCCCCGAGTCGTGCTGAGTTTTTTCTGCCTTCCGCTTGTGCTGCTGGCGACGCCTGTTAGTGGGCACGGGTTGCTCGCCACTTGACCGCTGCTTCCATTGCCGCCTGTGTTTAGCGCGACACCGCTGTTCTTCCACGTGCTGAAGCCGCTAATCTTTTTGTCCAGCCTTCCCTTCGCTGTGGCGAGTCCTCCGCCTCCGCTCGCCAGTTCTTCAAGCTGTTCAGTGTCGTTGAGGCATCCGCTAGGTCGTCAATGGCGACCGCTGCGCTGCTGCCCGAGTCCGGCTTTTTAAATTTTCCCTCTGTTGCTCGGTCGAAGAAAATCGGAAGCTCTCCGTCGCTTGCGATGATGCATCCCTGTCCTGTTCCAGAGCCGACCGTGGTCGATGTGACGCCTGTGAGGCCGTTCGGGTGCCCCATGTCTGCCCACTTTTGGCTGAAGTTGTCGATGGTCTGCGCCAAGCTCACGCCGAGTGTCTCTGTTGCCTCGGCCAAACCCTCGGTGCGTGCCATGCCTTCTTGCGCGTCCATGCAGCGCGCCAGCCACTGCCCCGCGCGGGTGCTCCCCATGCGCGCCGCTGCCGCAATCTTTTGCCTGTCCTCCTCCCCGGCCTCGAGGTGTGTCAGGCTCCGCAGGCCCGAGCTTGCTTCGCGCGCTGAGCGCCGCCGTCTTCATAGCCGCGGACAGGCCGCAGATTTGCACCGCCTGCGCCTCGCTCAGTGCCTTGCCGGCGCATTCTGCAAGGCGCGCGGCGCCAATTGTGGATGCCAACAGTGCTGTCAACGCGGCCGCGAGCATTCCCTTTCCTTCCCCTTCCCTTTCCTCCGCAAGCCTCGTCCCTCGCTTCCGCAAGCCCCGTCCCCGAGTGCCTGGCCGCGCGCTCTCGTCACCCCCGCGCGCCCCCCCGGCGCTCATTTTGCGCGAGTGCCCACCTTGTGCAAACGCGAAGTGCCCTATGCGGACCGCCGGCGCACGTGTCCGGCCCGAGCTGACCATCTGCCGGCGCGCCGCCGACGCGCGATGCCCTCCCGGTGCGCCCATGCGCAGCACGGCGCTCCGCGACGCAGACTGCGCAGCTGTTCCTTAGCGGCGGCATCCTGCGCCGCGCCCGTGTCGGCGCGCGCCCCTCGCAATCCGCTGTGCGGCGTTGCCGCGAACGCGCCCCGCCGGCCAAAGGCGTGCCGGCCGATGGCGCGACGTCCGCAGCGCAGCGCGCATTGTGCAAACAGGGCGCGGGGGCCAGAAACGCCTGGCACGTCGAGAGCGGAGGGTGTCCTCCGAAGCGCTGAACCAGGCATGTGGCCTCATCGCACGGAATGCGTTGCTCGGCTTCCCGGCCGCACCCAACGAGCAAGGAAAAGTGCACGGTGCGCGGCGTGCCAGACATAAACTCTGACGGAAATACCGCAGTCGGTGCGTGGAGCACGGGAGAAACACTCGTGCGCGCGACTCGGCCGGACAGTCGCACGGGGCGCAACACTGACGCGGGTCGCATTGCACCGCCTCGCACCAGAGGCATGGCACGCAAGACGGTCGGAGCAACTGGCGTGGGAGCCGAAAGGAAGAGCGGAGCAGGCAACGGAAGCGCCGAGCCTGGATACACAAAATCTGAATGTGGAGGAGGCCTGGAGAGGACGGATGAGCAGAAACGGTAGCGCGGACGAGGGGCATGAGGACCAGCAACGACGGTGGCACAGTGAAAGTGGCAAGGGCGGAGGTTGGCGAATGAAGGGGAGCAAAAAACACGTTAGCGCAGACAAAACTGGCAGGGGCCGACGACGCACAAGCCATAGACAGCATAAGCGCGCGCAGTTGAAGGGTGCCACGAAGCGACAAAAAAGCAGCAGGCGCGACTTTCGCATAGTCAACGAGCGCTGGCGAAGCGCGAAAGAACACGAGCAAGAGTGCAGGAGAAAGCCACGGCGCGGGAGAGGAGAATCGGCCGGAGAACGCGTGCAAAACGAGGGTGTTTGGGACACCGTGGAGGAAGGGAAACGCGACGGAAGGACAACAGGCAACAAAAGGCTACTTGCGACCACCCGAAACAGGTGCGCGAACAGGCCACATGGCCAAGACAGAAGAAAGCACAGCAACCGAGGGCCTGAGAATTGAAGACACGCAATCTCGGACGAAACCGCGGACGAGGGGCCGGGACGGTAGCAAACGAGCGGGAGACAGCCTATGGGCAACGGAACGCAGGGACAGCTGGGATGGACTTGGCAGACGATGAGCGCGCAGACGAAAAGAGCCGTTCAGAAGGAAAGCCAAGAGCCTTAAAACGCATTGGGCTCGGTGGGCGTGTGAGGGAGGTCCGTGACCGGGCGTTAAGCAATTGAAGGACACCAGCGGGTAGCAGGAAGCGGCGGAGGAGAGGGACGGACGATTGGCGCGGCGCCGGCAACGATGTAAAGGGTGCAAAAGAAAGGTTTGCGACGCGGATGGAACACGACAAGCACGCGGCATGAGCGGCTACTGAGTGGGAAGTGCGTTGCGGAGAAAACGGGAAAGAGAAGTAAGTGCCGCTGTCGGAAAGCGAGGACCGTAGCGGCCACCGCGAGCGGACATTGTTGGCCGCTAGCGGGTCAGTACGCGCAGTATGACTGAAAATGGCGACGGGCGCGCGGGGCGCGGCGACGAAGGAAGGTAAACATAGGCGCACGGGGACGAGGGCGCGGGACAGCGGAGGATATCGACCGCGTGAGAGGAAGTGGCGGGGGGCGAAAAGCGCGGCCGAAGCGACGACAAACAGGGGGCGAACTGGACAGAAAGGACTGGAGGAACGGGAGCGAAGTAGCAGGACATCAGAGGCGAAAGGTGCTTGACAAAAGTAGGCCGCAGGATGACGCGGACAGCCAGGCGCGCGCAGCGGGAGCGAGGAAGAATTGCTGCGGAAACGAGAAGGAGAACAGCTGTGACCCACGGGGAGACATGTTTTGCGTTGACCGTTGGAACCACGCCAGAGGAGGGGAGGTTGCATTTGGACACGCACACACGGGCAGGGTTAAAACGGAAAATGCGAGTGCACGTCGGACGAAGAAACTGAAGACTCTGGGCAGGAGGCGCCGGCGTGCACGAAGGTAGCTGACACTCGCCGCGGAGGCGTCGGGTCGGGGAAACCGAGCAGGCGCGCATTGCGACACGTATTGTTTCGGACGAGAGGGAAAAATGGGATGGGCAGGGAAAAGCATTGGCCGCGTAGGAGAGAACACTGTCGTTGCAGCCGTGGCCGCGGCGCGACGCAACTGGTCAGCGCGATGACCCGACGGGAGTGCCGCGGGCGAAGGAACATGCCAAAAGAGATGAACATTGGGTGGAGACAAGGGGCAGACGCACGGGGGAGGACCCGGCGCCCTTGCGGCACCGCGAGTCCGAAGAAGTGAATATGGCGCGGCGAAGAACCACGGGTAGGAAGTGGAGCGGGAAAACAAGGGCGTCAAGGGCAGCAGGTGAGGGCGCGGACCAACGAAACAGGGTGGCATGGTAGCACCATGAGATGACAGGGAATGGACACCAACAACGGCCAGGCCGCAGAAAGCCAAACATAGAGTGAGGCCGGGAGGGGTATTGGCCGAAACAGACAGAGAGGGTGCGTGAGGCATGGGAAGGAGCCTCTAACACACTATTTTTGAACCGTGCTGCGAAGCGTGCGCCGAGGCACGCCAACGGACAGACGACAAGAAACACGAGCAGGAAGGACAGGAGCGAGCTCGACAGCGGAAAAGACAGGAATCGGCTTGCGGCGCGAGAGCAGACAAGGGTTGGCACGGTGCAACTATTGGGAAGTGGTAGAAGGGCGCAGAGGCAAAAAACGCGCGAGGCACGGACAGCAGCGGATTGACAAGGCGGCCGTGACGCGGAAAGCGAATGTGCCGTTGGGGGGCAGACGAGAAGAGGAGAACGAGACTGTGCAGCGTGAGTGTTTTGGAAGGAATCGGCGGGAGCGCACAACGGACACGGAGTAGAACGAAAGGAAGCACTGCAGCGCTGCCAAGGCGTGCGCGTGTGGTTGTGACGGGCAAGCGAGACTTTATTGCTGTTGACGCGCTCTACGCTGGCAGCATGGGACCAGGAGGCGCAGGGGGGGCCAACGCCGACGCCGACGCTGACAGTGGGGTGGGAAAAAAGAGACAGCACAGAGAAGGGTTCGCCGGGAAGGCAAAAAGGAAGCAGGGAGCAGGACAAGGTTGGGACACCGACGCGACGGCCGGGCGACAGGGTGAGAAGGTTTTTTGCGTCGGACCAGGAAAGACGCAGAAAATACACTTTTTTTGCTTGGCAGCAGATTTGGCGCAGCCGCGCGAGGGGACGTGGCGTGTGGCAAACGCGCGCGATTGTGGCCGCAGGAAAAACAGAGGGGCAAAGGAGGAAAGGCAAAGCAGTGTAGGAATAGGAGCGAGCGACGCAGAAGGAGAGGGCAGATTGAATCGAAAGCAGCGTTGGGTTTTGCGGCAGAAGTGAGGTTGGAACAAGTTGGGGCGGTAGAGAGAGCGAAGGGTGCGACTTTGCGGCGCAAGGCGGGGGCATACAGCAACAGGAGAGGGAATACAAGGCGGAGCGGGACACTACGAGGGAAGGGCACTTGGAGAGGGTCATGTGAGCGGACGCCGGAAGAAGGGGGCGGAGGCGGGACCGTGAGCGCGGCGTGCAAAAGGAGGGAGAGAAAGGGAGGGTTTGCGGACGACCAAAGGGGCAACACTGCATTGCTCGAATGTGGCGGAAGGCCAGGGAGTTGGTTGGACGCCAGAGGTTTTTTTGCGAGAATAGAGGGAAACAAGAACACAGAGACATGGGAGAAAAAAACAGCAGGGCGCGGGGGGAGGTGACGTTTGCGCCATTGACGTTGGTGAAGTTTGGAGTGAGGAAAGCAGAGGAAAAGTGAAGGGAAAAGTAGAGGGGGAAGCAGCGACAGGTTGGGCCAGAGGACAGAGCTGAAGGGCACAAGGCGGAGGAAGGTGCACAGGAGAAGGGACGAATGGTGATTAGTTGTTTGCAGCCTTTTCTTCTGCCGCCGGGGCAATGGAAAGACTTTGAGGCAGAAGAGGGGCACGGAGAGAACTTTGTTTGTTGCCGCGTGTGGGACGAACAAGGATTCGCAAAGGGCGCATCAAATCTGTTTGGAGGAAGCGGGGGGAACGGAAGAGCAGCTTTTGGAGGTAGTCGCGGAACACCGAGGCGCAGCGAGAGGAAGGCGGGAAAGCGAGGCGACGATGGGGAACGGCACGCAGAAAGGGATGGTCCGCCTTGCTTTTGCCCGGAAACTTGGACTCGCCAAGGAAAGTGATAGAGAGACTGGTGTTTGACTGTTCTTTCGAGAGAGAGGTTTTTTGGCTTGTTATCGACGGCGTGTGGATGTGTTGAAAAGAGGAGCGAAGGATCGGCTTTGGCATGCTTTTAAGAGAGGAAAGTTGGTGTTGGTGAATATTTTTGAAGGGAATGGGAAAGAAAGATGAGGGAAGTCGGAACAGTTTTAGGAACATCCGCGGAGGAGGCATGAGCGATTGTAAGAGAACAAGGCAAAGAGAAAAAGGCGTGAAAGGGAGACAGCTGAAACAAGAAAAGAAAGCAAAGGCGCTTCCTTTGGTTGAAATTTGTTTTTTTGGTTTTTAAGAAACAAGTAAGGCGTGGGTAAAAAAAGGAAGAACGGAACGGAAAGCGAAGGAAGGCTTACCAAATGAAGTAAAAAAACGAGGATCAGAGACAAAAGAATTGCGTTTATATAATTTTGAAGTGTCGACTATGTTTCTTCTTAAGGTAAGTTGTTTGCTTTTTTAATTGTTTTGAAATGTTTTTTTTTAACGGACACAAAGAGCGAAATATCAGTTTGGACACGGTTGGAGTCGTGACTTTCGATAGTTTAATTATTTTTTTTATTTTTGAATTTTGACAGAACAAAGAAAAGGTTGTAAAAGGGCTAGTTTCGTAATTTATTTGATTGATTGTGGGTTTTACCTGTTGACGTTGGTTTTTTCTCCTTTTTATTGCGAGTTGTGATTCTGTGACTGACTTTCTGCGGCAAAGAAATATTTCGAAATCGACAACGCGAAAAAAAAGCTTGATGGCAGACAACCGATGCAGCGTTTTGATTATTTGCTTTTTAATTTTTGCTTTAATTTTTCTTTTTTTTTTCCGTTGCGATGAGAATTTGCAATGGTGAGCGATTTTTTCTTGCTTTTGTCTTTGGTTTCCTCACTTAAATGTGTCTGCGTGAGGAGCATGCGCACAACCTTTCGAGTGGCGTCGCGTTCCTGGTTCGCGAGGCTTTCATGTCACAGTTGTTTTCTCTGGCGTGGGGAAGTGCGAGGCAACGCCTTCGTTTTTTCCTGACGCGCCTTCGGATGATATTCCACGCTTCGAAGTCTTTCTGCGGGTTTGCCTTCGCCTTTGCCTTTGCCTTTGCCTTTGCCTTCGCATGTTATAGGAATTATGTTTCACTCTTTTGTATTTATTTTTAATTTTTATAATTTTGGATTCAATTTTATAAAATATTTTTTTCGAAACGCTTCTTGCTCTCAATTTTATTTTCTTATTTTTTCTATGAATGACGTTTTTTTTGTTGGTGCAAAAAGTGAAAGTTATACTTATTTCAAGCCAAAAGCACCGTTGCGGGCTATCTTCGCCTCGTTCACTCAGTTTTTATTTTTTATTTGTCAATGCTTGCAGGCTTTCCTTCCTTTTCTCTTTCTTTTTTTTCTCTTTCTTTCGGTTTTTTAACTCCTTTTAATGCTTTTGCCGAGTGCACGCAAATAAATTGAACAACAGGAAACGAAGCGCCAGGGACAGAAACAAAAGCAGCGTATTGCAGTAATGCTGAATTTCTTTAGTTTCTATTTTTAAAATTTGGCTTTACTTTTTCTTCTTGCTAGCTTGATCATGTTTGTCTTTTGCCCTGGTTTTCCTCCTTTTTGCTTCGGGGACTGTTTGTGCTTTTTTCTGTGTTTTCATTTTTTGAGTGTTTTGTCTTATGTTCCTTTTTTTTTATTTTGTGTTCATGGTTTTCGCCTTGTTACTTTAGAATTTCGCCTCGTTTTTGTTCCTTGCTTTCCACGTTCCTGCCCTCCGAGCGTTCTTTGTCTGTTTTCTTTTCTCCCCGTGTTTCTATGCGTTGTGTTGTCTTGCGTTTCTATGTTTTTGTCGCGTCGTGCCTTTCTCTCTTTCTTTTTCCCTCTTCCCTCGTGTGCGCCCTTTTTCTTTGTTTTGTTGTTGATGTGTTTTTTTGCATGTTTGTTTTTAAATTTTTGACTGTTTTGTTTTCAACGTCACCTGGCCTGTCTTTTTTAGTTTTCATCTTTCTGTGTTTTTTTTTCAATCGTGCAACGCTTCTTGCCCTGTCCCTTTTTTTGATTTGTTGCTTTCTCTTTTGGCTTCTTTGTCTTTTATTTCCGTGCACCGTTGTGAGGCGAGCCTGCGTAATCGCGCACGGTGTGTTTGCACACGCGCTGCCTTTCCATTCTTTTCTTGTCGTCCTGTTTCTTCTTTGGTTTCCTGTTTCTTCCTTGCCTTGTGACCGCGACCCACTGCGCCGTCTGCCCCCAGTTGCGCGGCGTTCCTTTGTGTCCTCTTTCCCTCACCTTGTTGCGCGCCTTGCTCGTCCCTTGCTGCTTCGTGTTTGCTCTCGTTTTTGCCTTTTCCCTTTCCATCATCTGGGCGCCGCCACCCCCACACAAGTCAACGAACACACCCCAAACCCAGCAACGCCCCATCAACCCGCTCGCGCAACTACCCGCAGAAAAACGCCCCAACCATTTTCCCAAACCATTTCCAAGTCACGCCCTGTGCCGCGCTGCCGTGCTGGCCCGCCTTCTCTTTTCGCGTTTCGCCTCTCTTCGCTCCTCAGTGGTTGCTTCCACTTGTCCGTGCCCTCGCCGGCGCCGAGTTTTCTAGCACGTTTTGTCCTGCGCTGCCCCGTGCTTCTGTTGCCCTGTCCGTTGTCCCCGCCGCCGTTGCCCGGCCGCACCCTTCGGCGTTCCCTTGCGGCGTGTCTCGCTTTCCATTTGCCCGCCTTCTCTGAATTTTCTGTCGTGCTTTCCGGCTGTGTGATTGGTGTTTTTTGTCTTCTCTTTTGCATCTTCGGGCCTCTTCTCTTCTCCTTTGCGTGGTTGCTCCTCCTGCGTTTTTGCGCGTTTTGCTGTGCTGCCATCTTCTTTCTGTGGCACCTTGCGCGGGTTGATCTTGCGTCATGTGCTTGCGCAAGCCTGTGTCCACCGCGCGGGCGCGTCTCAATGCGCTCATGTGCGTCCGCTCTGTGTGCGTGTGCCAAGTGCGTCTTTCTCGTGTTTCATGCTAAGCTTGCCAAAAGGCAAAGTGCTCTTCCCTTCGTGTTCAATTTCCTTGTGCGGTTTCTTGCCGCGTGGTCGCCTTTCGCCCACTTTGCTTGCCGGTGCCTTTTCCTTTCCTTGTGTTTCTTTCCTTGTGTGGTGTCAAAGCTGCTGACGCGTGCTTCCCGCGGCTCTGTGTTTCATCTGCTCTGCCTTCTCATGCCCTGCTGTGTCTGCAGTTTCTGTTTTTTGCCGTGCTTTGTTGTTGCTCATTTCGGTGCGAGTGCGGCTGCGAGTGCGTGCGCCACTGCGACGCCAAGTGCCAATGCTCCCGCAGTGCTGGTCGTTGCGCCGTTCTGGCCTGCTGTTGCCGAGGTCGTCCCTCCTTGCGCGTTCTGTGCCCCTGTGCGTTCCATGTTCCTGTGGCCGCTCGTTTGTGCATTCCCTTGTCCCTCCCTTGCGTCCTGTTCCCCGTTGTCGGCGCCTGGCTCAGTGTTGTCCTTGCCGTTGTTCTGTTCTGCTTGCTGGTTGGCATGTTCCCTTGTCGCGGCCTCCGTCAGTTTTTTGAGCTCGTCCAGTGCATCTTGCGGGCGTTCCGCTGTGCACGCCTCTTGTACCAGACCCCTTTCTGACTGGCTGAGCTTTCGTTGCCTTTGTGCTTCCTGTGCGCTTCCGGCTCCGCGCCTTTCTGTTTTCTTCGCAGGATCAGGTGCTGGCCTCGGTGGCGCGTCAGTGCACAGCGCGTCTATTCTTGCCTTTGCGCTGATGAGCGCGTCCAAGTTTGATTTTAGCTTATCGAGTGCGCGCGCTTGCCCTGTTTTGTCTGGGTCCCAGTAGATTTTGTCGGTGCTCGAGTCATCGTGCGTGACGCGCCAAAACCCTCCCCATGGCGTGCTGAGTTTTTTCTGCCTTCCGCTTGTGCTTGTGGCGACGCCTGTCAGTGGGCTCGGGTTGCTCGCCACTTGACCGCTGCTCGCACTGCCGCCTGTGTTTATTTCTTCACCGCTGGTTCCCCACGTGCTGAAGCCGCTAATCTTTTTGTCCAGCTGTCCCTTCGCTGTGGCGAGTCCTCCGCCTCCGCTCGCCAGTGCTTCAAGCTGTTCAGTGTCGTTGAGGCATCCGCTTCGTTCGTCAACGCCGACCGCGTCGCTGCCGCCCGAGTGCGGCTTTTTAAATTTTCCCTCTGTTGCTCGGTCGAAGAAAATCGGAAGCTCTCCGTCGCTTGCGATGATGCATCCCTGTCCTGTTCCAGAGCCGACCGTGGTCGATGTGACGCCTGTGAGGCCGTTCGGGTGCCCCATGTCTGCCCACTTTTGGCTGAAGTTGTCGATGGTCTGCGCCAAGCTCACGCCGAGTGTCTCTGTTGCCTCGGCCAAACCCTCGGTGCGTGCCATGCCTTCTTGCGCGTCCATGCAGCGCGCCAGCCACTGCCCCGCGCGGGTGCTCCCCATGCGCGCCGCTGCCGCAATCTTTTGCCTGTCCTCCTCCCCGGCCTCGAGGTGTGTCAGGCTCCGCAGGCCCGAGCTTGCTTCGCGCGCTGAGCGCCGCCGTCTTCATAGCCGCGGACAGGCCGCAGATTTGCACCGCCTGCGCCTCGCTCAGTGCCTTGCCGGCGCATTCTGCAAGGCGCGCGGCGCCAATTGTGGATGCCAACAGTGCTGTCAACGCGGCCACGAGCATTCCCTTTCCTTCCCCTTCCCTTTCCTCCGCAAGCCTCGTCCCTCGCTTCCGCAAGCCCCGTCCCCGAGTGCCTGGCCGCGCGCTCTCGTCACCCCCGCGCGCCCCCCCGGCGCTCATTTTGCGCGAGTGCCCACCTTGTGCAAACGCGATGTGCCCTATGGGCAGCGCCGGCGCACGTGTCCGGCCCGAGCTGACCATCTGCCGGCGCGCCGACGACGCGCGGTGCCCTCCCGGTGCGCCCATGCGCAGCACGGCGCTCCGCGACGCAGACTGCGCAGCTGTTCCTTAGCGCCGGCATCCTGCGCCGCGCCCGTGTCGGCGCTCGCCCCTCGCAATCCGCTGTGCGGCGTTGCCGCGAACGCGCCCCGCCGGCCAAAGGCGTGCCGGCCGATGGCGCGACGTCCGCAGCGCAGCGCGCATTGTGCAAACAGGGCGCGGGGGCCAGGAACGCCTGGCACGTCGAGAGCGGAGGGTGTCCTCCGAAGCGCTGAACCAGGCATGTGGCCTCATCGCACGGAATGCGTTGCTCGGCTTCCCGGCCGCACCCAACGAGCACGGAAAAGTGCACGGTGCGCGGCGTGCCAGACATAAACTCTGACGGAAATACCGCAGTCGGTGCGTGGAGCACGGGAGAAACACTCGCACGCGCGACTCGGCCGGACAGTCGCACGGGGCGCAACACTGACGCGGGTCGCATTGCACCGCCTCGGCCCAGAGGCATGGCACGCAAGACGGTCGGAGCAACTGGCGTGGGAGCCGAAAGGAAGAGCGGAGCAGGCAACGGAAGCGCCGAGCCTGGATACACAAAATCTGAACGTGGAGGAGGCCTGGAGAGGACGGATGAGCAGAAACGGTAGCGCGGAAGAGGGGCATGAGGACCAGCAACGACGGTGGCACAGTGAAAGTGGCAAGGGCGGAGGTTGGCGCATGAAGGGGAGCAAAAAACACGTTAGCGCAGACAAAACTGGCAGGGGCCGACAACGCACAGGCCATAGACGGCATAAGCAAGGGCAGGTGAAGGGTGGCACGGCACGACAAAAAAACAGCAGGCGCGACTTTCGCATAGTCAACGAGCGCTGGCAGCGCGAAAGACCACGAGCAAGAGTGCAGAAGAAAGCGACGGCAAGGGAGAGGAGAATCGGCCGGAGAACGCGTGCAAAACGAGGGTGTTTGGGACAACGTGGAGGAAGGGAAACGCAACGGAAGGAGAACAGGCACCGAAAGGCTACTTGCGACCACCCGAAACAGGTGCGCGAACACGACACATGGACAAGACAGAAGAAAGCACAGCAACCGAGGGCCTGAGAATTGAAGACACGCAATCTCGGACATAACCGCGGATGAGGGGCCGAGACGGTAGCAAACAAGCGGGAGACAGCCTATGGGCAACGGAACGCAGGGACAGCTGGGATGGACTTGGCAGACGATGAGCGCGCAGACGAAGAGGGCCGTTCAGAAGGAAAGCCGGGAGCCTTAAAACGCATTGGGCTCGGTGGGCGTGTGAGAGCGGTCCGTGACCGGGCGTTAAGCAATTGAAGGACACCAGCGGGTAGCAGGAAGCGGCGGAGCAGAGGGAAGGACACTTGGCGCGGCGCCGGCAACGATGTGAAGGGAGCAAAAGAAAGGTTTAGGACGCGGATGGAACACGACAAGCACGCGGCATGAGCAGCTACGGAGTGGGAAGTGCGTTGCGGAGAAAACGGGAAAGAACAGTAAGTGCCGCTGTCGGAAAGCGAGGACAGTAGCGGCCACCGCGCGCAGACATTGTTGGCCGCTAGCGGGTCAGTACGCGCAGTATGACTGCAAATGGCGACGGGCGCGCGGGGCGCGGCGACGAAGGAAGGTGCACATAAGCGCACGGGGACGAGGGCGCGGGACAGCGGAGGATATCGACCGCGTGAGAGGAAGTGGCGGGGGGAGAAAAGCGCGGCCAGAGCGACAACAAAAAGGGGGCGAACTGGAAAGAAAGGACTGGAGGAACGGGAGCGAAGTAGCAGGACATCGGAGGCGAAAGGTGCTTGACAAAAGTAGACGAAGGATGACGCGGGCAACCAGGCGCGCGCAGCGGGAGCGAGGAAGAATTGCTGCGGAAACGGGAAGGACAGCTGTGACCCACGGGGAGACATGTTTTGCGTTGACCGTTGGAACCACGCCAGAGGAGGGGAGGTTGCATTTGTACACGCGCACACGGGCAGGGTTAAAACGGAAAATGCGAGTGCACGTCGGCCGAAGAAACTGAAGACTCTGGGCAGGAGAAGCCGGCGTGCACGAAGGTAGCTGACACTCGCCGCGGAGGCGTCGGATCGGGGAGGACGAGCAGGCGCGCATTGCGACACGTATTGTTTCGGCCGAGAGGGAAGGAGGGGATGGGCAGGGAAAAGCATTGGCCGCGTAGGAGAGAACACTGTCGTTGCAGCCGTGACCGCGGCGCGGCGCAACTGGTCAGCGCGATGACCCGACGGGAGTGCCGAGGGCGAAGGAACATGCCAAAAGAGATGAACATTGGGTGGAGACAAGGCGCAGAAGCTCGAGGAAGGGACCGGCGCCCTTGCGGCACCGCGAGTCCGAAGAAGTGAATATGGCGCGGCGAAGAACCACGGGAAGGAAGTGGAGCGGGAAAACAAGGGCGTCGAGGGCAGCAAGTGAGGGCGCGGACCAACGAAACAGGGTGGCATGGTAGCACCATGAGATGACAGGGAATGGACACCAACAACGGCCAGGCCGCAGAAAGCCAAACATAGAGTGAGGCCGGGAGGGGTGTTGGCCGAAACAGACAGAGAGGGTGCGTGAGGCATGGGAAGGAGCCTCTAACACACTATTTTTGAACCATGCTGCGAAGCGTGCGCCGAGGCACGCCAACGGACAGACGACAAGAAACACGAGGAGGAAGGACAGGAGCGAGCTCGACAGCGGAAAAGACAGGAATCGGCTTGCGGCGCGAGAGCAGACAAGGGTTGGCACGGTGCAACTATTGGGAAGTGGTAGAAGGGCGCAGAGGCAAAAAACGCGCGAGGCACGGACAGCAGCGGATTGACAAGGCGGCCGTGACGCGAAAAGCGAATGTGCCGTTGGGGGGCAGACGAGAAGAGGAGAACGAGACTGTGCAGCGTGAGTGTTTTGGAGCGAACAGGCAGAAGCGCAGCACGGACACGGAGTAGAACGAAAGGAAGCACTGAAGTACTGCCAAGGCGTGCGCGTGTAGTTGTGACGGGCAAGCGAGACTTTATTGCTTTTGACGCGCTCTACGCTGGCAGCATGGGACGGAGAGGCGCAGGGGGTGCCAACGCCGACGCCGACGCTGACAGTGGGGTGGGAAAAAAGAGACAGCACAGAGAAGGGTTCGCCGGGAAGGCAAAGAGGAAGAAGGAAACAGGACAAAGTTGGGACGCCGACGCGGTGGCCGGGCGACAGGGTGAGAAGGTTTTTTGCGTCGGACCAGGAAAGACGCAGAAAATACACTTTTTTTGCTTGGCAGCAGATTTGGCGCAGCCGCGCGAGGGGACATGGCGTGTGGCAAACGCGCGCGATTGTGGCCGCAGGAAAAACAGAGGGGCAAAGGAGGAAAGGCAAAGCAGTGGGGGAATAGGAGCGAGCGACGCAGAAGGAAAGGGCAGATTGAATCGAAAGCAACGTTGGGTTTTGCGGCAGAAGTGAGGTTGGAACAAGTTGGGGCGGTAGAGAGGGCGAAGGGTGCGACTTTGCGGCGCAAGGCGGGGACATACAGCAACAGGAGAGGGAATACAAGGCGCAGCGGGACACTACGAGGGAAGGGCGCTTGGAGAGGGTCATGTGAGCGGACGCCGGAAGAAGGGGGCGGAGGCGGGACCGTGAGCGCGGCGTGCAAAAGGAGGGAGAGAAAGGGAGGGTTTGCGGACGACCAAAGGGGCAACACTGCATTGCTCGAATGTGGCGGAAGGCCAGGGAGTTGGTTGGACGCCAGAGGTTTTTTTGCGAGAATAGAGGGAAACAAGAACACAGAGACATGGGAGAAAAAAACAGCAGGGCGCGGGGGGAGGTGACGTTTGCGCCATTGACGTTGGTGAAGTTTGGCAAGAGGAAAGCAGAGGAAAAGTGAAGGGAAAAATAGAGGGGGAAGCAGCGACAGGTTGGGCCAGAGGACAGAGCTGAAGGGCACAAGGCGGAGGAAAGTGCACAGGAGAAGGGACGAATGGTGATTAGTTGTTTGCAGCCTTTTCTTCTGCCGCCGGGGCAATGGAAAGACTTTGAGGCAGGAGAGGGGCACGGAGAGAACTTTGTTTGTTGCCGCGTGTGGGACGAAGAAGGATTCGCAAAGGGCGCATCAAATCTGTTTGGAGGAAGCGGGGGGAACGGAAGAGACGCTTTTGGAGGTAGTCGCGACGCACCGAGGCGCAGCGGAAGAGCGGCGGGAAAGCGAGGCGACGATGGGGAAAGGCACGAAGAAAGGGATGGTCCGCCTTGCTTTTTCGCGGAACGTTGGCCTCGCCAAGGAAAGTGATAGAGAGACTGGTGTCTGACTGTTCTTTCGAGAGAAAGGTTTTTTGGCTTGTTATCGACGGCGTGTGGATGTGTTAAAAAGAGGAGCGAAGGAGCGGCTTTGGCATGCTTTTAAGAGAGGAAAGTTGGTGTTGGTGAATATTTTTGAAGGGAATGGGAAAGAAAGATGAGGGAAGTCGGAACAGTTTTAGGAACATCCGCGGAGGAGGCATGAGCGATTGTGAGAGAGGCCGGCGTAGAGAGAAAGGAGTGAAAGGGAGACAGCTGAAACAAGAAAAGAAAGCAAAGTCGCTTCCTTTGGTTGAAATTTGTTTTTTTGGTTTTTAAGAAACAAGTAAGGCGTGGGTAAAAAAAGGAAGAACGGAACGGAAAGCGAAGGTAGGCGTACCAAACGACGTAAAAAAACAAGGATCAGAGAGAAAAGAATTGCGTTTATATAATTTTGAAGTGTCGACTATGTTTCTTCTTAAGGTAAGTTGTTTGCTTTTTTAATTGTTTTGAAATGTTTTTTTTTAACGGACACAAAGAGCGAAATATCAGTTTGGACACGGTTGGAGGCATGACTTTCGATAGTTTAATTATTTTTTTTATTTTTGAAGTTTGACAGAACAAAGCCAAGGTTGTAAAAGCGCTAGTTTCGTAATTTATTTGATCGATTGTGGGTTTTACCTGTTGACGTTGGTTTTTTCTCCTTTTTATTGCGAGTTGTGATTCTGTGACTGACTTTCTGCGGCAAAGAAATATTTCGAAATCGACAACGCGAAAAAAAAGCTTGATGGCAGACAATTGATGCAGCGTTTTGATTATTTGCTTTTTAATTTTTGCTTTAATTTTTCTTTTTTTTTTCCGTTGCGATGAGAATTTGCAATGGTGAGCGATTTTTTCTTGCTTTTGTCTTTGGTTTCCTCACTTAAATGGTTCTGCGTGAAGAGCATGCGCATTACCTTTCGAGTGGTGGCGAGTCCCTAGTTCACGAGGCTTTCGTGTCACAGTTGTTTTCTCTGGCGTGGGGAAGTGCGCGGCAACGCCTGCTTTTTTTCTTGGCTCGGCTTCGGATGATATTCCACGCTTCGAAGTCTTTCGCTGGTTTTGCCTTTGCCTTTGCCTTTGCCTTTGCCTTTGCCTTCGCATGTTATAGGAATTATGTTTCACTCTTTTTTATTTATTTTTAATTTTTATAATTTTGGATTCAATTTTATAAAATATTTTTTTCGAAACGCTTCTTGCTCTCAATTTTATTTTCTTATTTTTTCTATGAATGACGTTTTTTTTGTTGGTGCAAAAAGTGAAAGTTATACTTATTTCAAGCCAAAAGCACCGTTGCGGGCTATCTTCGCCTCGTTTACTCAGTTTTTATTTTTTATTTGTCAATGCTTGCAGGCTTTCCTTCCTTTTCTCTTTCTTTTTTTTCTCTTTCTTTCGGGTTTTTAACTCCTTTTAATGCTTTTGCCGAGTGCACGCAAATAAATTGAACAACAGGAAACGAAGCGCCAGGGACAGAAACAAAAGCAGCGTATTGCAGTAATGCTGAATTTCTTTAGTTTCTATTTTTAAAATTTGGCTTTACTTTTTCTTCTTGCTAGCTTGATCATGTGCGTCTTTTTCCCTGGTTTTCCTCCTTTTTGCTTCGGGGACTGTTTGTGCTTTTTTCTGTGTTTTCATTTTTTGAGTGTTTTGTCTTATGTTCCTTTTTTTTTATTTTGTGTTCATGGTTTTCGCCTTGTTATTTTAGAATTTCGCCTCGTTTTTGTGCCTTTCCTTCCACGTTCCTGCCCTCCGAGCGCTCTTTGCATGTTTTCTTTTCTCCCCGTGTTTCTATGCGTTGTGTTGTCTTGCGTTTCTATGTTTTTGTCGCGGCGTGCCTTTCTCTCTTTCTTTTTCCCTCATCCCTTGTGTGCACCCTTTTTCTTTGTTTTGTTGTTGATGTGTTTTTTTGCATGTTTGTTTTTAAATTTTTGACTGTGTTGTTTTCAACGTCACCTGGCCTGTCTTTTTTTAGTTTTCATCTTTCTGTGCTTTTTTTTTCAACTGTGCAACGCTTCTTGACCTGTCCTTTTTTTTGATTTGCTGCTTTCTCTTTTGGCTTCTTTGTTTTTTATTTCCGTTCACCGTTGTGAGGCGAGCCTGCGTAATCGCGCACGGTGTGTTTGCACACGCGCTGCCTTTCGCTTCTTTTCTTGTCGTCCTGTTTCTTCTTTGGTTTCCTGTTTCTTCCTTGCCTTGTGACCGCGACCCACTGCGCCCTCTGCCCCCAGTTGCGCGGCGTTCCTTTGTGTCCTCTTTCCCTCACCTTGTTGCGCGCCTTGTTCGTTCCTTGCTGCTTCGTGTTTGTCCTCGTTTTTGCCTTTTCCCTTTCCATCATCTGGGCGCCGCCACCCCCACACAAGTCAACGAACACACCCCAAACCCAGCAACGCCCCATCAACCCGCTCGCGCAACTACCCGCAGAAAAACGCCCCAACCATTTTCCCAAACCATTTCCAAGTCACGCCCTGTGCCGCGCTGCCGTGCTGGCCCGCCTTCTCTTTTCGCGTTTCGCCTCTCTTCGCTCCTCAGTGGTTGCTTCCACTTGTCCGTGCCCTCGCCGGCGCCGAGTTTTCTAGCACGTTTTGTCCTGCGCTGCCCCGTGCTTCTGTTGCCCTGTCCGTTGTCCCCGCCGCCGTTGCCCGGCCGCACCCTTCGGCGCTCCCTTGCGGCGTGTCTCGCTTTCCATTTGCCCGCCTTCTCTGAATTTTTTGTCGTGCTTTCCGGCTGTGCGATTGGTGTTTTTTGTCTTCTCTTTTGCATCGCCGGACCTCTTTTCTTCTCCTTTGCGTGGTTGCTCCTCCTGCGTTTTTGCGCGTTTTGCTGTGCTGCCATCTTCTTTCTGTGGCACCTTGCGCGGGTTGATCTTGCGTCATGTGCTTGCGCAAGCCTGTGTCCACCGCGCGGGCGCGTCTCAATGCGCTCATGTGCGTCCGCTCTGTGTGCGTGTGCCAAGTGCGTCTTTCTCGTGTTTCATGCTAAGCTTGCCAAAAGGCAAAGTGCTCTTCCCTTCGTGTTCAATTTCCTTGTGCGGTTTCTTGCCGCGTGGTCGCCTTTCGCCCACTTTGCTTGCTGGTGCCTTTTCCTTTCCTTGTGTTTCTTTCCTTGTGTGGTGTCAAAGCTGCTGACGCGTGCTTCCCGCGGCTCTGTGTTTCATCTGCTCTGCCTTCTCATGCCCTGCTGTGTCTGCAGTTTCTGTTTTTTGCCGTGCTTTGTTGTTGCTCATTTCGGTGCGAGTGCGGCTGCGAGTGCGTGCGCCACTGCGACGCCAAGTGCCAATGCTCCCGCAGTGCTGGTCGTTGCGCCGTTCTGGCCTGCTGTTGCCGAGGTCGTCCCTCCTTGCGTGTCCTGTGCCCCTGTGCGTTCCATGTTCCTGTGGCTGCTCGTTTGTGCATTCCCTTGTCCCTCCCTTGCGTCCTGTTCTCCGTTGTCGGCGCCTGGCTCAGTGTTGTCCTTGCCGTTGTTCTGCTCTGACTGCTGGTTGGCATGTTCCCTTGTCGCGGCTTCCGCCAGTTTTTTGAGTGCGTCCAGTGCATCTTGCAGCGGTTCTGCTGTGCACGCCTCCCTCACCAGACCCCTTTCTGACTGGCTGAGCTGTCGTTGCCTTTGCGCTTCCTGTGCGCTTCCGGCTCCGCGCCTTTCCGTTTTCTTCGCAGGTTCAGGTTCTGACCTTGGTGGCGCGTCAGTGCACAGCGCGTCTATTCTTGCCTTTGCGCTGATGAGCGCGTCCAAGTTTGATTTTAGCTTATCGAGTGCGCGCGCTTGCCCTGTTTTGTCTGGGTCCCAGTAGATTTTGTCGGTGCTCGAGTCATCGTGCGTGATGCGCCAAAACCCTCCCCACGGCGTGCTGAGTTTTTTCTGCCTTCCGCTTGTGCGTGTGGCGACGCCTGTTAGTGGGCACGGGTTGCTCGCAACTTGACCGTGTCC
This sequence comes from Trypanosoma vivax, assembly GCA_021307395.1. Lineage (NCBI taxonomy): Eukaryota > Euglenozoa > Kinetoplastea > Trypanosomatida > Trypanosomatidae > Trypanosoma > Trypanosoma vivax. The sequence goes on along the minus strand of SOPI01000166.1, from coordinate 66,622 downwards.
CGCACTGCCGCTTGTTTCTATGGTTTCACCGGTGTTTCCCCACGTGCTGAAGCCGCTAATCTTTGTGTCCAGCTGTCTCTTCGCTGTGGCGAGTCCTGCAGCCTTTGTCTGCAGTTTTTCAAGCTGTTCAGTGCCGTTGAGGCATCCGTCTAGTTCGTCAACGCCTTCCGCGTCTGTGCCGCCCGAGTTTGGCCTTTTAAATTTTCCCTCTGTTGCTCGGTCGAAGAAAATCGGAATGTCTCCTCCGCTTGCGATGATGCACGCTCCTCCGCCAGAGCCTACCGTGGTCGATGAGGCGCCTGTGAGGCCGTTCGGGTGCCCCATGTCTGCCCACTTTTGGATGAAGTTGTCGATGGTCTGTGCCAAGCTCACGCCGAGTGTCTCTGTTGCCTCGGCCAGTTCCTCGGTGCGTGCCATGTCTTCTTGCGCTTCCATGTAGCGCGCCAGCCACTGTCCCGCGCGGGTGCTCCCCATGCGCGCCGCGGCCGCAATCCTGCGCCTGGCCTCCTCCCCGGCCCCGAGGTGTGTCAGGCTCCGCAGGCCCGAGCTTGCTTCGCGCGCGCTGAGCGCCGCCGGCTTCATAGCCGCAGACAGGCCGCAGATTTGCACCGCCTGCGCCTCGCTCAGTGCCTTGCCGGCGCATTCTGCAAGGCGCGCGGCGCCAATTGTGGCTGCCAACAGTGCTGTCAACGCGGCCGCGAGCATTCCCTTTCCTTCCCCTTCCCTTTCCTCCGCAAGCCACGTCCCTCGCTTCCGCAAGCCCCGCCCCCGAGTGCCTGACCGCGCGCTCTCGCCACCCCCTCGCGCGCCCCCCCGGCGCTCATTTTGCGCGAGTGCCCACCTTGTGCAGACGCGATGTGCCCTATGCGCACCGCCGGCGCACGTGTCCGGCCCGAGCTGACCATCTGCCGGCGCGCCGCCGACGCGCGGTGCCCTCCCGGTGCGCCCATGCGCAGCACGGCGCTCCACGACGCAGACTGCGTAGCTGTTCCTTAGCGGCGGCATCCTGCGCCGCGCCCGTGTCGGCGCGCGCCCCTCGCAATCCGCTGTGCGGCGTTGCCGCGAACGCGCCCCGCCGGCCAAAGGCGTGCCGGCCGATGGCGCGACGTCCGCAGCGCAGCGCGCATTGTGCAAACAGGGCGCGGGGGCCAGGAACGCCTGGCACGTCGAGAGCGGAGGGCGTCCTCCGAAGCGCTGACCCAGGCATGTGGCCTCATCGCACGGAATGCGTTGCTCGGCTTCCCGGCCGCACCCAACGAGCAAAGAACAGTGCACGGTGCGCGGCGTGCCAGACATAAACTCTGACGGAAATACCGCAGTCGGTGCGTGGAGCACGGGAGAGACACTCGCACGCGCGACTCGGCCGGACAGTCGCACGGGGCGCAACACTGACGCGGGTCGCATTGCACCGCCTCGGCCCAGAGGCATGGCACGCAAGACGGTCGGAGCAACTGGCGTGGGAGCCGAAAGGAAGAGCGGAGCAGGCAACGGAAGCGCCGAGCCTGGATACACAAAATCTGAACGTGGAGGAGGCCTGGAGAGGACGGATGAGCAGAAACGGTAGCGCGGAAGAGGGGTATGAGGACCAGCAACGGCGGTGGCGCAGTGAAAGTGGCAAGGGCAGAGCTTGGCGAATGAAGGGGAGCAAAGAGAACGTTATCGCACACAAAACTGGCAGGGGCCGACAACGCACAGGCCATAGACGGCATAAGCAAGGGCAGGTGAAGGGTGCCACGAAGCGACAAAAAAGCAGCAGGCGCGACTTTCGCATAGTCAACGAGCGCTGGCAGCGCGAAAGACCACGAGCAAGAGTGCAGGAGAAAGCGACGGCAAGGGAGAGCAGAATCGGCCGGAGAACGCGTGCAAAACGAGGGTGTTTGGGACAACGTGGAGGAAGGGAAACGCAACGGAAGGACAACAGGCACCAAAAGGCTACTTGCGACCACCCGAAACAGGTGCGCGAACACGCCACATGGACAAGACAAAAGAAGGCACAGCAACCGAAGGGCTGAGAATTGAAGACACGCAATCTCGGACATAACCGCAGATGAGGGGCCGAGACGGTAGCAAACAAGCGGGAGACAGCCTATGGGCAACGGAACGCAGGGACAGCTGGGATGGACTTGGCAGACGATGAGCGCGCAGACGAAGAGGGCCGTTCAGAAGGAAAGCCGGGAGCCTTAAAACGCATTGGGCTCGGTGGGCGTGTGAGAGCGGTCCGTGACCGGGCGTTAAGCAATTGAAGGACACCAGCGGGTAGCAGGAAGCGGCGGAGCAGAGGGAAGGACACTTGGCGCGGCGCCGGCAACGATGTGAAGGGAGCAAAAGAAAGGTTTAGGACGCGGATGGAACACGACAAGCACGCGGCATGAGCAGCTACGGAGTGGGAAGTGCGTTGCGGAGAAAACGGGAAAGAACAGTAAGTGCCGCTGTCGGAAAGCGAGGACAGTAGCGGCCACCGCGCGCAGACATTGTTGGCCGCTAGCGGGTCAGTACGCGCAGTATGACTGCAAATGGCGACGGGCGCGCGGGGCGCGGCGACGAAGGAAGGTGCACATAAGCGCACGGGGACGAGGGCGCGGGACAGCGGAGGATATCGACCGCGTGAGAGGAAGTGGCGGGGGGAGAAAAGCGCGGCCAGAGCGACAACAAAAAGGGGGCGAACTGGAAAGAAAGGACTGGAGGAACGGGAGCGAAGTAGCAGGACATCGGAGGCGAAAGGTGCTTGACAAAAGTAGACGAAGGATGACGCGGGCAACCAGGCGCGCGCAGCGGGAGCGAGGAAGAATTGCTGCGGAAACGGGAAGGACAGCTGTGACCCACGGGGAGACATGTTTTGCGTTGACCGTTGGAACCACGCCAGAGGAGGGGAGGTTGCATTTGTACACGCGCACACGGGCAGGGTTAAAACGGAAAATGCGAGTGCACGTCGGCCGAAGAAACTGAAGACTCTGGGCAGGAGAAGCCGGCGTGCACGAAGGTAGCTGACACTCGCCGCGGAGGCGTCGGATCGGGGAGGACGAGCAGGCGCGCATTGCGACACGTATTGTTTCGGCCGAGAGGGAAGGAGGGGATGGGCAGGGAAAAGCATTGGCCGCGTAGGAGAGAACACTGTCGTTGCAGCCGTGACCGCGGCGCGGCGCAACTGGTCAGCGCGATGACCCGACGGGAGTGCCGAGGGCGAAGGAACATGCCAAAAGAGATGAACATTGGGTGGAGACAAGGGGCAGACGCACGGGGGAGGAACCGGCGCCCTTGCGGCACCGCGAGTCCGAAGAAGTGAATATGGCGCGGCGAAGAAGCACGGGTAGGAAGTGGAGCGGGAAAACAAGGGCGTCGAGGGCAGCAGGTGAGGGCGGGGACCACCGAAACAGGGTGACATGGTAGCACCATGAGATGACAGGGAATGGACGGCAACAACGGCCAGGCCGCAGAAAGCCAAACATAGAGTGAGGCCGGGAGGGGTGTTGGCCGAAACAGACAGAAAGGGTGCGTGAGGCATTGGAAGGAGCCTCTAGCACACTATTTTTGAACCATGCTGCGAAGCGTGCGCCGAGGCACGCCAGAAAACAGACGACAAGAAACACGAGGCGGAAGGACAAGAGCGAGGTCGAAAACGGAGAAGACAGGAATCGGCTTGCGGCGCGAGATCAAACAAGGGTTGGCACGGTGCAACGCTTGGGAAGTGGTAGAAGGGCTCAGAAGCAAAGAACGCGGGAGGCACGGAGACAAGCGGATTGACATGGCGGCCGTGACGCGAAAAGCGAATGTGCCGTTGGGGGACAGACGAGAAGAAGAGAACGAGACTGTGCAGCGTGAGTGTTTTGGAGCGAAAAGGGAGGAACGCAGCACGGACACGGAGTAGAACGAAAGGAAGCACTGAAGTACTGCCAAGGCGTGCGCGTGTAGTTGTGACGGGCAAGCGAGACTTTATTGCTTTTGACGCGCTCTACGCTGGCAGCATGGGACGGAGAGGCGCAGGGGGTGCCAACGCCGACGCCGACGCTGACAGTGGGGTGGGAAAAAAGAGACAGCACAGAGAAGGGTTCGCCGGGAAGGCAAAGAGGAAGAAGGAAACAGGACAAAGTTGGGACGCCGACGCGGTGGCCGGGCGACAGGGTGAGAAGGTTTTTTGCGTCGGACCAGGAAAGACGCAGAAAATACACTTTTTTTGCTTGGCAGCAGATTTGGCGCAGCCGCGCAAGGGGACGTGGCGTGTGGCAAACGCGCGCGATTGTGGCCGCAGGAAAAACAGAGGGGCAAAGGAGGAAAGGCCAAGCAGTGGGGGAATAGGAGCGAGCGACGCAGAAGGAAAGGGCAGATTGAAGCGAAAGCAACGTTGGGTTTTGCGGCAGAAGTGAGGTTGGAACAAGTTGGGGCGGTGGAGAGGGCGAAGGGTGCGACTTTGCGGCGCAAGGCGGGGACATACAGCAACAGGAGAGGGAATACAAGGAGCAGCGGGACACAACGAGGGAAGGACGCTTGGAGAGGGTCATGTGAGCGGGCGCCGGAAGAAGGGGGCGGAGGCGGGACCGTGAGCGCGGCGTGCAAAAGGAGGGAGAGAAAGGGAGGGTTTGCGGACGACCAAAGGGACAACACTGCATTGCTCGAATGTGGCGGAAGGCCAGGGAGTTGGTTGGACGCCAGAGGTTTTTTTGCGAGAATAGAGGGAAACAAGAACACAGAGACATGGGCGAAAAAAACAGCAGGGCGCGGGGGGAGGTGACGTTTGCGACATTGACGTTGCTGCCGTTTGGGGTGAGGAAAGCACAGGAAAAGTGAAGGGAAGTATAGAGGAGGAAGCAGCGAGAGGTTGGGCCAGAGGACAGAGCTGAAGGGCGCAAAGCGGAGGAAGGTGCACAGGAGAAGGGACGAATGGTGATTAGTTGTTTGCAGCCTTTTCTTCTGCCGCCGGGGGAATGGAAAGACTTTGAGGCAGGGGAGGGGCACGGACAGGACTTTGTTTGTTGCCGCGTGTGGGACGCAGAGGGATTCGCAAAGGGCGCATCAAATCTGTTTGGAGGAAGCGGGGGGAACGGAAGAGACGCTTTTGGAGGTCGTCGCGGACCACCGAGGCACAGCGGAAGACAGGCGGGAAACAGAGGCGACGATGGGGAAAGGCGTCAAGAAAGGGATGGTCCGCCTTGCTTTTGCGAGGAAACTTGGCTTCGCCAAGGAAAGTGATAGAGAAACTGGTGTTTGACTGTTCTTTCGAGAGAAAGGTTTTTTGGCTTGTTATCGACGGCGTGTGGATGTGTTAAAAAGAGGAGCGAAGGAGCGGCTTTGGCATGCTTTTAAGAGAGGAAAGTTGGTGTTGGTGAATATTTTTGAAGGGAATGGGAAAGAAAGATGAGGGAAGTCGGAACAGTTTTAGGAACATCCGCGGAGGAGGCATGAACGATTGTGAGAGGACAAGGCAAAGAGAGAAAGGCGTGAAAGGGAGACAGCTGAAACAAGAAAAGAAAGCAAAGGCGCTTCCTTTGGTTGAAATTTGTTTTTTTGGTTTTTAAGAAACAAGTAAGGCGTGGGTAAAAAAAGGAAGAACGGAACGGAAAGCGAAGGTAGGCGTACCAAACGACGTAAAAAAACAAGGATCAGAGAGAAAAGAATTGCGTTTATATAATTTTGAAGTGTCGACTATGTTTCTTCTTAAGGTAAGTTGTTTGCTTTTTTAATTGTTTTGAAATGTTTTTTTTTAACGGACACAAAGAGCGAAATATCAGTTTGGACACGGTTGGAGGCATGACTTTCGATAGTTTAATTATTTTTTTTATTTTTGAAGTTTGACAGAACAAAGCCAAGGTTGTAAAAGCGCTAGTTTCGTAATTTATTTGATCGATTGTGGGTTTTACCTGTTGACGTTGGTTTTTTCTCCTTTTTATTGCGAGTTGTGATTCTGTGACTGACTTTCTGCGGCAAAGAAATATTTCGAAATCGACAACGCGAAAAAAAAGCTTGATGGCAGACAATTGATGCAGCGTTTTGATTATTTGCTTTTTAATTTTTTTTTAATTTTTTTAATTTTTGCTTTAATGTTTTTTTAATGTTTTCTTTTTTCGTTGCGATGAGAATTTGCAATGGTGAGCGATTTTTTCTTACTTTTGTCTTTGGTTTCCTCACTTAAATGGTTCTGCGTGAAGAGCATGCGCATTACCTTTCGAGTGGTGGCGAGTCCCTAGTTCACGAGGCTTTCGTGTCACAGTTGTTTTCTCTGGCGTGGGGAAGTGCGCGGCAACGCCTTCGTTTTTTCTTGGCTCGGCTTCGGATGATATTCCACGCTTCGAAGTCTTTCGCTGGTTTTGCCTTGTCCTTTGCCTTTTCCTTTGCCTTTGCCTTCGCATGTTATAGGAATTATGTTTCACTCTTTTTATTTATTTTTAATTTTTATAATTTTGGATTCAATTTTATAAAATAGTTTTTTCGAAATGCTTCTTGCTCTCATCTTTATTTTCTTATTTTTTCTATGAATGACGTTTTTTTTGTTGGTGCAAAAAGTGAAAGTTATACTTATTTCAAGCCAAAAGCACCGTTGCGGGCTATCTTTGCCTCGTTCACTCAGTTTTTATTTTTTATTTGTCAATGCTTGCAGGCTTTCCTTCCTTTTCTCTTTCTTTTTTTTCTTTTTCTTTCGGTTTTTTAACTCCTTTTAATTTTTTTGCCGAGTGCACGCAAATAAATTGAACAACAGGAAACGAAGCGCCAGGGACAGAAACAAAAGCAGCGTATTGCAGTAATGCTGAATTTCTTTAGTTTCTATTTTTAAAATTTGGTTTTACTTTTTCTTCTTGCTGGCTTGATCATGTTTGGCTTTTTCCCTGGTTTTCCTCCTTTTTGCTTCGGGGACTGTTTGTGCTTTTTTCTGTGTTTTCATTTTTTGAGTGTTTTGTCTTATGTTCCTTTTTTTTTATTTTGTCTTCATGCTTTTCGCCTTGTTACTTTAGAATTTCGCCTCGTTTTTGTGCCTTTCCTTCCACGTTCCTTTCCTCCGAGCCTTCTTTGTCTGTTTTCTTTTCTCCCCGTTTTTCTATGCGTTGTGTTGTCTTGCGTTTCTATGTTTTTGTCGCGTCGTGCCTTTCTCTCTTTCTTTTTCCCTCTTCCCTTGTGTGCGCCCTTTTTCTTTGTTTTGTTGTTGATGTGTTTTGTTGCATGTCTGTTTTTAAATTTTTGACTGTTTTGTTTTCAACGTCACCTGACCTGTCTTTTTTTAGTTTTCATCTTTCTGTGTTTTTTTTTTCAATCGTGCAACGCTTCTTGCCCTGTCCCTTTTTTTGATTTGCTGCTTTCTCTTTTGGCTTCTTTGTCTTTTATTTCCGTGCACCGTTGTGAGGCGAGCCTGCGTAATCGCACACGGTGTGTTTGCGCACGCGCTGCCTTTCGCTTCTTTTCTTGTCGTCCTGTTTCTTCTTTGGTTTCCTGTTTCTTCCTTGCCTTGTGACCGCGACCCACTGCGCCGTCTGCCCCCAGTTGCGCGGCGTTCCTTTGTGTCCTCTTTCCCTCACCTTGTTGCGCGCCTTTTTCGTTCCTCGCTGCTTCGTGTTTGTCCTCGTTTTTGCCTTTTCCCTTTCCATCATCTGGGCGCCGCCACCCCCACACAAGTCAACGAACACACCCCAAACCCAGCAACGCCCCATCAACCCGCTCGCGCAACTACCCGCAAAAAAACGCCCCAACCATTTTCCCAAACCATTTCCAAGTCACGCCCTGTGCCGCGCTGCCGTGCTGGCCCGCCTTTTCTTTTCGCGTTTCGCCTCTCTTCGCTCCTCAGTGGTTGCTTCCACTTGTCCGTGCCCTCGCCGGCGCCGAGTTTTCTTTCACGCGCTGTCCTGCGCTGCCCCGTGCTTCTGTTGCCCTGTCCGTTGTCCCCGACGCCGTTGCCCGGCCGCACCCTTCGGCGTTCCCTTGCGGCGCGTCTCGCTTTCCACTTGCCCGCCCTCTCTGAATTTTCTGTCGTGCTTTCCGGCTGTGTGATTGGTGTTTTTTGTCTTCTCTTTTGCATCTTCGGGCCTCTTTTCTTCTCCTTTGCGTGGTTGCTCTTCCTGCGTTTTTGCGCGTTTTGTTGTGCTGCCAGTTTCTTTCTGTGGCACCTTGCGCGGCTTGAGTTTGCGTCATGTGCTTGCGCAAGCCTGTGTCCACCGCGCGGGCGCGTCTCAATGCGCTTATGTGCTTCCGCTCTGTGTGCGTGTGCCAAGTGCGCTTTTCTCGTGTTTCATGCTAAGCTTGCCAAAAGGCAAAGTGCTCTTCCCTGCGTGTTCAATTTCCTTGTGCGGTTTCTTGCCGCGTGGTCGCCTTTCGCCCACTTTGCTTGCCGGTGCCTTTTCCTTTCCTTGTGTTTCTTTTCTTGCGTGGTGTCAAAGCTGCTGACGCGTGCTTCCTGCGGCTCTGTGTTTCAGCTGCTCTGCCTTCTCATGCCCTGCTGTGTCTGCAGTTTCTGTTTTTTGCCGTGCTTTGTTGTTGCTCATTTCGGTGCGAGTGCGGCTGCGAGTGCGTGCGCCACTGCGACGCCAGCTGCCAATGCTCCCGCAGTGCTGGTCGTTGCGCCGTTCTGGCCTGCTGTTGCCGAGGTCGTCCCTCCTTGCGTGTCCTGTGCCCCTGTGCGTTCCATGTTCCTGTGGCTGCTCGTTTGTGCATTCCCTTGTCCCTCCACTGCGTCCTGTTCCCCGTTGTCGGCGCCTGGCTCAGTGCTGTCCTTGCTGTTGTTCTGCTCTTCTTGCTGGTTGGCATGTTCCCTTGTCGCTGCCTCCGCCAGTTTTTTGAGTGCGTCCAGTGCATCTTGCAGCGGTTCTGCTGTGCACGCCTCGTTCACCAGACCCCTTTCTGACTGGCTGAGCTGTCGTTGCCTTTGCGCTTCCTGTGCGCTTCCGGCTCCGCGCCTTTCCGTTTTCTTCGCAGGTTCAGGTTCTGACCTTGGTGGCGCGTCAGTGCACAGCGCGTCTATTCTTGCCTTTGCGCTGATGAGCGCGTCCAAGTTTGATTTTAGCTTATCGAGTGCGCGCGCTTGCCCCGGTTTGTCTGGGTCCCAGTAGATTTTGTCGGTGCTCGAGTCATCGTGCGTGACCCGCCAAAACCCTCCCCATGGCGTGCTGAGTTTTTTCTGCCTTCCGCTTGTGCGTGTGGCGACGCCTGTTAGTGGGCACGGGGTGCCCGCCACTTGACTGCTGCTTCCACTGCCGCCTGTGTTTATTGCTACACCTTCGGTCCTTCACGTGCTGAAGCCGCTAATCTTTTTGTCCAGCTCTCTCTTCGCTGTGGCGAGTCCTCCGCTTCCTCGCGCCAGTTCTTCAAGCTGTTCAGTGTCGTTGAGGCATCCGTCTAGGTCGTCAACGCCGACCGCGTCGCTGCCGCCCGAGTGCGGCTTTTTAAATTTTCCCTCTGTTGCTCGGTCGAAGAAAATCGGAAGCTCTCCGTCGCTTGCGATGATGCATCCCTGTCCTGTTCCAGAGCCGACCGTGGTCGATGTGGCGCCGCTGCGGACGTTCGGGTGCCCCATGTCTGCCCACTTTTGGATGAAGTTGTCGATGGTCTGTGCCAAGCTCACGCCGAGTGTCTCTGTTGCCTCGGCCAAACCCTCGGTGCGTGCCATGTCTTCTTGCGCGTCCATGTAGCGCGCCAGCCACTGCCCCGCGCGGGTGCTCCCCATGCGCGCCGCAGCCGCAATCGCTGTCCTGTCCTCCTCCCCGGCCCCGAGGTGTGTCAGGCTCCGCAGGCCCGAGCTTGCTTCGCGCGCGCTGAGCGCCGCTGTTTTCATAGCCGCGGACAGGCCGCAGATTTGCACCGCCTGCGCCTCGCTCAGTGCCTTGCCGGCGCATTCTGCAAGGCGCGCGGCGCCAATTGTGGCTGCCAACAGTGCTGTCAACGCGGCCGCGAGCATTCCCTTTCCTTCCCCTTCCCTTTCCTCCGCGAGCCACGTCCCTCGCTTCCGCGAGCTTCTCCCCGCGCGCTCTCGCCTCCCCCGCGCGCTCTCGCCTCCCCGCGTGCTCTCGTCACCCCCTCGGGCTCCCCCCCGGCGCTCCTTTTGCGCGAGTGCCCTCCTTGTGCAAACGCGATGTGCCCTATGCGCAGTGCCGGCGCACGTGTCCGGCCCGAGCTGACCATCTGCCGGCGCGCCGACGACGCGCGGTGCCCGCCCGGTGCGCCCATGCGCAGCACGGCGCTCCACGACGCAGACTGCGTAGCTGTTCCTTAGCGGCGGCATCCTGCGCCGCGCCCGTGTCGGCGCGCGCCCCTCGCAATCCGCTGTGCGGCGTTGCCGCGAACGCGCCCCGCCGGCCAAAGGCGTGCCGGCCGATGGCGCGACGGTCGCAGCGCAGCAGAGCGCGCATTGTGCAAACAGGGCGCGGGGGCCAGGAACGCCTGGCACGTCGAGAGCGGAGGGTGTCCTCCGAAGCGCTGAACCAGGCATGTGGCCTCATCGCACGGAATGCGTTGCTCGGCTTCCCGGCCGCACCCAACGAGCAAGGAACAGTGCACGGTGCGCGGCGTGCCAGACATAAACTCTGACGGAAATACCGCAGTCGGTGCGTGGAGCACGGGAGAGACACTCGCACGCGCGACTCGGACGGACAGTCGCACGGGGCGCAACACTGACGCGGGTCGCATTGCACCGCCTCGGCCCAGAGGCATGGCACGCAAGACGGTCGGAGCAACTGGCGTGGGAGCCGAAAGGAAGAGCGACGCAGGCAACGGAAGCGCCGAGCCTGGATACACAAAATCTGAATGTGGAGGAGGCCTGGAGAGGACGGATGAGCAGAAACGGTAGCGCGGACGAGGGGCATGAGGACCAGCAACGACGGTGGCGCAGTGAAAGTGGCAAGGGCAGAGCTTGGCGAATGAAGGGGAGCAAAGAGAACGTTATCGCACACAAAACTGGCAGGGGCCGACAACGCACAGGCCATAGACGCATAAGCAAGGGCAGGTGAAGGGTGCCACGAAGCGACAAAAAAGCAGCAGGCGCGACTTTCGCATAGTCAACGAGCACTGGCGAAGCGCGAAAGACCACGAGCATGAGTACAGGAGAAAGCGACGGCAAGGGAGAGGAGAATCGGCCGGAGGACGCGTGCACAACGAGGGTGTTTGGGACAACGTGGAGGAAGGGAAACGCGACGGAAGGACAACAGGCACCAGAAGGCTACTTGCGACCACCCGAAACAGGTGCGCGAACACGCCACATGGACAAGACAGAAGAAAGCACAGCAACCGAGGGCCTGAGAATTGAAGACACGCAATCTCGGACATAACCGCGGACGAGGGGCCGAGACGGTAGCAAACAAGCGGGAGACAGCCTATGGGCAACGGAACGCAGGGACAGCTGGGATGGACTTGGCAGACGATGAGCGCGCAGACGAAGAGGGCCGTTCAGAAGGAAAGCCGGGAGCCTTAAAACGCATTGGGCTCGGTGGGCGTGTGAGGGAGGTCCGTGACCGGGCGTTAAGCAATTGAAGGACACCACAGGGTAGCAGGAAGCGGCGGAGCAGAGGGAAGAACACTTGGCGCGACGCCGGCAACGATGTGAAGGGAGCAAAAGAAAGGTTTGCGACGCGGATGAAACACGCCAAGCACGCGGCATGAGCAGCTGCGGAGTGGGAAGTGCGTTGCGGAGAAAACGGGAAAGAAAAGTAAGTGCCGCTTTCGGAAAGCGAGGACAGTAGCGGCCACCGCGCAAGACATTGTTGGCCGCTAGCGGGTCAGTACGCGCAGTATGACTGAAAATGGCGACGGGCGCGCGGGGCGCGGCGACGAAGGAAGGTAGACATAAGCGCACGGGGACGAGGGCGCGGGACAGCGGAGGATATCGACCGCGTGAGAGGAAGTGGCGGGGGGCGAAAAGCGCGGCCGAAGCGACAACAAAAAGGGGGCGAACTGGAAAGAAAGGACTGAAGGAACGGGACGAAGTAGCAGGACATCGAAGGCGAAAGGTGCTTGACAAAAGTAGACGAAGGATGACGCGGGCAACCAGGCGCGCGGAACGGGAGAGAGGAGGAATTGCTGCGGAAACGGGAAGGACAGCTGTGACCCACGGGGAGACATGTTTTGCGTTGACCGTTGGAGCCACGCCAACAGAGGGGAAGTTGCATTTGGACACGCACACACGGGCAAGGTTAGCACGGATAATGCGAGTGCGCGTCGGACGAGGAAACTGAAGACTCTGGGCAGGAGGCGCCGGCGTGCACGGAGGTAGCTGACACTCGCCGCGGAGGCGTCGGATCGGGGAGGACGAGCAGGCGCGCATTGCGACACGTATTGTTTCGGCGAGAGGGAAGGATGGGATGGGCAGGGAAAAGCATTGGCCGCGTAGGAGAGAACACTGTCGTTGCAGCCGTGGCCGCGGCGCGACGCAACTGATCAGCGAGAAGACTCGACGGGGGTGCCGAGGGCGAAGGAACATGCCAAAAGAGATGAACATTGGGTGGAGACAAGGGGCAGAAGCACGGGGGAGGAACCGGCGCCCTTGCGGCACCGCGAGTCCGAAGAAGTGAATATGGCGCGGCGAAGAAGCACGGGTAGGAAGTGGAGCGGGAAAACAAGGGCGTCGAGGGCAGCAGGTGAGGGCGGGGACCACCGAAACAGGGTGACATGGTAGCACCATGAGATGACAGGGAATGGACGCCAACAACGGCCAGGCCGCAGAAAGCCAAACATAGAGTGAGGCCGGGAGGGGTATTGGCCGAAACAGACAGAGCGGGTGCGTGAGGCATTGGAAGGAACCTCTAGCACACTATTTTTGAACCATGCTGCGAAGCGTGCGCCGAGGCACGCCAGAAAACAGACGACAAGAAACACGAGGAGGAGGGACAAGAGCGCGCTCGAAAACGGAGAAGACAGGATAGGGCTTGCGGCGCGAGATCAAACAAGGGTTGGCACGGTGCAACGCTTGGGAAGTGGTGGAAGGGCTCAGAAGCAAAGAACGCGCGAGGCACGGAGAGCAGCGGATTGACAAGGCGGCCGTGACGCGGAAAGCGGATGTGCCGTTGGGGGGCATCCGAGAAGAAGAGAACGAGACTGTGCAGCGTGAGTGTTTTGGAGCGAACAGGCAGAAGCGCAGCACGGACACGGGGCAGAACGAAAGGAGCACTGAAGCACTGCCAAGGCGTGCGCGTGTGGTTGTAACGGGCAAGCGAACTTTATTGCTTTTGACGCGCTCTACGCTTGCAACATGGGACGGAGAGGCGCAGGGGGTGCCAACGCCGACGACGACACCGACGCTGACAGTGACAGTGGGAGCAGGGCGAAAGCACAGAGAAGGTTCGACGGGAAGGCAAAGAGGAAGAAGGAAACAGGACAAGGTTGGGACACCGACGCGGTGACCGGGCGACAGGGTGAGAAGGTTTTTTGCGTCGGACCAGGAAGGCAGCAGAAAATACACTTTTTTTGCTTGGCGGCAGATTTGGCGCAGCCGCGCGAGGGGACGTGGCGTGTGGCAAACGCGCGCGATTGTGGCCGCAGGAAAAACAGAGGGGCAAAGGAGGAAAGGCAAAGCAGTGGAGGAATAGGAGCGAGCGACGCAGAAGGAAAGGGCAGATTGAATCGAAAGCAACGTTGGGTTTTGCGGCAGAAGTGAGGTTGGAACAAGTTGGGGCAGTAGAGAGGGCGAAGGGTGCGACTTTGCGGCGCAAGGCGGGGACATACAGCAACAGGAGAGGGAGTACAAGGCGCAGCGGGACACAACGAGGGAAGGACGCTTGGAGAGGGTCATGTGAGCGGGCGCCGGAAGAAGGGGGCGGAGGCGGGACCGTGAGCGCGGCGTGCAAAAGGAGGGAGAAAAAGGGAGGGTTTGCGGACGACCAAAGGGGCAACACTGCATTGCTCGAATGTGGCGGAAGGCCAGGGAGTTGGTTGGACGCCAGAGGTTTTTTTGCGAGAATAGAGGGAAACAAGAACACAGAGACATGGGAGAGAAAAACAGCAGGGCGCGGGGGGAGGTGACGTTTGCGCCATTGACGTTGGTGCCGTTTGGGGTGAGGAAAGCAGAGGAAAAGTGAAGGGAAAAGTAGAGGAGGACGCACAGAGAGGTTGGGGCAGAGGACAGAGCTGAAGGGCACAAGGCGGAGGAAGGTGCACAGGAGAAGGGACGAAAGGTGATTAGTTGTTTGCAGCCTTTTCTTCTGCCGCCGGGGGAATGGAAAGACTTTGAGGCAGGAGAGTGGCACGGAGAGGACTTTGTTTGTTGCCGCGTGTGGGACGAAGAAGGATTCGCAAAGGGCGCATCAAATCTGTTTGGAGGAAGCGGGGGGAACGGAAGAGACGCTTTTGGAGGTCGTCGCGACGCACCGAGGCACAGCAAGAGGAAGGCGGGAAAGCGAGGCGACGATGGGGAAAGGCAGCAAGCAAGGGATGGGCCGCCTTGCTTTTGCGAGGAAACTTGGACTCGCCAAGGAAAGTGATAGAGAAACTGGTGTTTGACTGTTCTTTCGAGAGAGAGGTTTTTTGGCTTGTTATCGACGGCGTGTGGATGTGTTAAAAAGAGGAGCGAAGGAGCGGATTTGGCATGCTTTTAAGAGAGGAAAGTTGGTGTTGGTGAATATTTTTGAAGGGAATGGGAAAGAAAGATGAGGGAAGTCGGAACAGTTTTAGGAACATCCGCGGAGGAGGCATGAGCGATTGTAAGAGAACAAGGCAAAGAGAAAAAGGCGTGAAAGGGAGACAGCTGAAACAAGAAAAGAAAGCAAAGGCGCTTCCTTTGGTTGAAATTTGTTTTTTTGGTTTTTAAGAAACAAGTAAGGCGTGGGTAAAAAAAGGAAGAACGGAACGGAAAGCGAAGGGAGACTTACCAAACGACGTAAAAAAACAAGGATCAGAGATAAAAGACTTGAGTTTATATAATTTTGAAGTGTCGACTATGTTTCTTCTTAAGGTAAGTTGTTTGCTTTTTTTTTTTGTTTTGAAATGTTTTTTTAACGGACACAAAGAGCGAAATATCAGTTTGGACACGGTTGGAGGCATGACTTTCGATAGTTTAATTATTTTTTTTATTTTTGAAGTTTGACAGAACAAAGCCAAGGTTGTAAAAGCGCTAGTTTCGTAATTTATTTGATCGATTGTGGGTTTTACCTGTTGACGTTGGTTTTTTCTCCTTTTTATTGCGAGTTGTGATTCTGTGACTGACTTTCTGCGGCAAAGAAGTATTTCGAAATCGGCAACGCAAAATAAGCTTGATGGCAGACAATTGATGCAGCGTTTTGATTATTTGCTTTTTAATTTTTTTTTAATTTTTTTTAATTTTTGCTTTAATGTTTTTTTAATGTTTTCTTTTTTCGTTGCGATGAGAATTTGCAATGGTGAGCGATTTTTTCTTACTTTTGTCTTTGGTTTCCTCACTTAAATGGTTCTGCGTGAGGAGCATGCGCAGCACCTTTCGAGTGGTGGCGAGTCCCTAGTTCGCGAGGCTTTCGTGTCACAGTTGTTTTCTCTGGCGTGGGGAAGTGCGCGGCAACGCCTTCGTTTTTTCTTGGCTCGGCTTCGGATGATATTCCACGCTTCGAAGTCTTTCGCTGGTTTTGCCTTTGCCTTTGCCTTTGCCTTCGCATGTTATAGGAATTATGTTTCACTCTTTTTTATTTATTTTTAATTTTTATAATTTTGGATTCAATTTTATAAAATAGTTTTTTCGAAATGCTTCTTGCTCTCATCTTTATTTTCTTATTTTTTCTATGAATGACGTTTTTTTTGTTGGTGCAAAAAGTGAAAGTTATACTTATTTCAAGCCAAAAACACCGTTGCGGTATATCTTTGCCTCGTTCACTCAGTTTTTATTTTTTATTTGTCAATGCTTGCAGGCTTTCCTTCCTTTTCTCTTTCTTTTTTTTCTTTTCTTTCGGTTTTTTAACTCCTTTTAATGCTTTTGCCGAGTGCACGCAAATAAATTGAACAACAGGAAACGAAGCGCCAGGGACAGAAACAAAAGCAGCGTATTGCAGTAATGCTGAATTTCTTTAGTTTCTATTTTTAAAATTTGGTTTTACTTTTTCTTCTTGTTAGCTTGATCATGTTTGTCTTTTTCCCTGGTTTTCCTCCTCTTTGCTTCGGGGACTGTTTGTGCTTTTTTCTGTGTTTTCATTTCCTGAGTGTTTTGTCTTATGTTCCTTTTTTTTATTTTGTCTTCATGCTTTTCGCCTTGTTATTTTAGAATTTCGCCTCGTTTTTGTTCCTTGCTTTCCACGTTCCTTTCCTCCGAGCCTTCTTTGTCTGTTTTCTTTTCTCCCCGTTTTCTATGCGTTGTGTTGTCTTGCGTTTCTATGTTTTTGTCGCGTCGTGCCTTTTTCTCTTTCTTTTTCCCTCTTCCCTTGTGTGCGCCCTTTTTCTTTGTTTTGTTGTTGATGTGTTTTTTTGCATGTTTGTTTTTAAATTTTTGACTGTGTTTTTTTCAAAGTCACCTGACCTGTCTTTTTTAGTTTTCATCTTTCTGTGCTTTTTTTTTCAACTGTGCAACGCTTCTTGCCCTCCCCTTTTTTTGATTTGCTGCTTTCTCTTTTGGCTTCTTTGTCTTTTATTTCCGTGCACCGTTGTGAGGCGAGCCTGCGTAATC
Source organism: Trypanosoma vivax (assembly GCA_021307395.1). Classification (NCBI taxonomy): domain Eukaryota; phylum Euglenozoa; class Kinetoplastea; order Trypanosomatida; family Trypanosomatidae; genus Trypanosoma; species Trypanosoma vivax. The sequence goes on along the minus strand of SOPI01000166.1, from coordinate 50,103 downwards.
GCGCACGGTGTGTTTGCGCACGCGCTGCCTTTCGCTTCTTTTCTTGTCGTCCTGTTTCTTCTTTGGTTTCCTGTTTCTTCCTTGCCTTGTGACCGCGACCCACTGCGCCCTCTGCCCCCAGTTGCGCGGCGTTCCTTTGTGTCCTCTTTCCCTCACCTTGTTGCGCGCCTTGCTCGTCCCTTGCTGCTTCGTGTTTGTCCTCGTTTTTGCCTTTTCCCTTTCCATCATCTGGGCGCCGCCACCCCCACACAAGTCAACGAACACACCCCAAACCCAGCAACGCCCCATCAACCCGCTCGCGCAACTACCCGCAGAAAAACGCCCCAACCATTTTCCCAAACCATTTCCAAGTCACGCCCTGTGCCGCGCTGCCGTGCTGGCCCGCCTTCTCTTTTCGCGTTTCGCCTCTCTTCGCTCCTCAGTGGTTGCTTCCACTTGTCCGTGCCCTCGCCGGCGCCGAGTTTTCTAGCACGCGCTGTCCTGCGCTGCCCCGTGCTTCTGTTGCCCTGTCCGTTGTCCCCGCCGCCGTTGCCCGGCCGCACCCTTCGGCGCTCCCTTGCGGCGTGTCTCGCTTTCCATTTGCCCGCCTCTCTGAATTTTTTGTCGTGCTTTCCGGCTGTGTGATTGGTGTTTTTTGTCTTCTCTTTTGCATCTTCGGGCCTCTTTCTTCTCCTGGCGTGGTTGCTCCTCCTGCGTTTTTGCGCGTTTTGCTGTGCTGCCAGTTTCTTTCTGTGGCACCTTGCGCGGCTTGATCTTGCGTCATGTGCTGCGCAAGCCTGTGTCCACCGCGCGGGCGCGTCTCAATGCGCTTATGTGCTTCCGCTCTGTGTGCGTGTGCCAAGTGCGCTTTTCTCGTGTTTCATGCTAAGCTTGCCAAAAGGCAAAGTGCTCTTCCCTGCGTGTTCAATTTCCTTGTGCGGTTTCTTGCCGCGTGGTCGCCTTTCGCCCACTTTGCTTGCCGGTGCCTTTTCCTTTCCTTGTTTTCTTTTCTTGCGTGGTGTCAAAGCTGCTGACGCGTGCTTCCTGCGGCTCTGTGTTTCAGCTGCTCTGCCTTCTCATGCCCTGCTGTGTCTGCAGTTTCTGTTTTTTGCCGTGTTTGTTGTTGCTCATTTCGGTGCGAGTGCGGCTGCGAGTGCGTGCGCCACTGCGACGCCAGTGCCAATGCTCCCGCAGTGCTGGTCGTTGCGCCGTTCTGGCGTGCTGTTGCCGAGGTCGTCCCTCCTTGCGTGTCCTGTGCCCCTGTGCGTTCCATGTTCCTGTGGCTGCTCGTTTGTGCATTCCTTGTCCCTCCCTTGCGTCCTGTTCCCCGTTGTCGGCGCCTGGCTCAGTGTTGTCCTTGCCGTTGTTCTGCTCTGCTTGCTGGTTGGCATGTTCCCTTGTCCGCCTCCGCCAGTTTTTTGAGTGCGTCCAGTGCGTCTTGCGGCGTTCTGCTGTGCACGCCTCGTTCACCAGACCCCTTTCTGACTGGCTGAGCTGTCGTTGCCTTTGTGCGCCTGTGCCTTCCGCTCCGCGCCTTTCCGTTTTCTTCGCAGGATCAGGTGCTGGCTTGGTGGCGCGTCAGTGCACAGCGCGTCTATTCTTGCCTTTGCGCTGATGAGCGCGTCCAAGTTTGATTTTAGCTTATCGAGTGCGCGCGCTTGCCCCGGTTTGTCTGGGTCCCAGTAGATTTTGTCGGTGCTCGAGTCATCGTGCGTGACCCGCCAAAACCCTCCCCATGGCGTGCTGAGTTTTTTCTGCCTTCCGCTTGTGCGTGTGGCGACGCCTGTTAGTGGGCACGGGTTGCCGCCACTTGACCGCTGCTCCACTGCCGCCTGTGTTTATTTCTACACCTCGGTTCTCCACGTGCTGAAGCCGCTAATCTTTTTGTCCAGCTGTCCCTCGCTGCGGCGAGTCCTCCGCTTCCTCGCGCCAGTGCTTCAAGCTGTTCAGTGTCGTTGAGGCATCCGTCTAGGTCGTCAATGGCGACCGCTGCGCTGCCGCCCGAGTGCGGCTTTTTAAATTTTCCCTCTGTTGCTGGTCAAAGAAAATCGGAATTCTCCTCCGCGTGCGATGATGCATCCCGTTCCTGCCAGAGCCTACCGTGGTCGATTTGGCGCCTGTGAGGCCGTTTGGGTGCCCCATGTCTCTCCACTTTTGGCTGAAGTTGTCGATGGTCTGTGCCAAGCTCACGCCGAGTGTCTCTGTTGCCTCGGCCAACCCTCGGTGCGTGCCATGTCTTCTTGCGCGTCCATGTAGCGCGCCAGCCACTGCCCCGCGCGGTGCTCCCCATGCGCGCCGCGGCCGCAATCCTGCGCCTGGCCTCCTCCCCGGCCCCGAGGTGTGTCAGGCTCCGCAGGCCCGAGCTTGCTTCGCGCGCGCTGAGCGCCGCCGTTTTCATAGCCGCAGACAGGCCGCAGATTTGCACCGCCTGTGCCTCGCCCAGTGCCTTGCCGGCGCATTCTGCAAGGCGCGCGGCGCCAATTGTGGCTGCCAACAGTACTGTCAACGCGGCCGCGAGCATTCCCCCCCTTCCCCTTCCCTTTCCTCCGCGAGCCCCGTCCCTCGCTTCCGGAAGCCCCGTCCCCGAGTGCCTGGCCGCGCGCTCTCGCCACCCCCTCGCGCTCCCCCCCGGCGCTCCTTTTGCGCGAGTGCCCACCTTGTGCAAACGCGATGTGCCCTATGCGCAGCACCGGCGGACGTGACCGGCCCGAGCTGACCATCTGCCGGCGCGCCGACGACGCGCGGTGCCCGCCCGGTGCGCCCATGCGCAGCACGGCGCTCCACGACGCAGACTGCGTAGCTGTTCCTTAGCGACGGCATCCTGCGCCGCGCCCGTGTCGGCGCGCGCCCCTCGCAATCCGCTGTGCGGCGTTGCCGCGAACGCGCCCCGCCGGCCAAAGGCGTGCCGGCCGATGGCGCGACGTCCGCAGCGCAGCGCGCATTGTGCAAACAGGGCGCGGGGGCCAGGAACGCCTGGCACGTCGAGAGCGGAGGGTGTCCTCCGAAGCGCTGACCCAGGCATGTGGCCTCAACGCACGGAATGCGTTGCTCGGCTGCCCGGCCGCACCCACGAGCAAGGAACAGTGCACGGTGCGCGGCGTGCCAGACATAAACTCTGACGGAAATACCGCAGTCGGTGCGTGGAGCACGGGAAAAACACTCGCACGCGCGACTCGGCCGGACAGTCGCACGGGGCGCAACACTGACGCGGGTCGCATTGCACCGCCTCGGCCCAGAGGCATGGCACGCAAGACGGTCGGAGCAACTGGCGTGGGACACGAACGGAAGAGCGGAGCAGGCAACGGAGAAGCCGAGCCTGGATACACAAAATCTGAATGTGGAGGAGGCCTGGAGAGGACGGATGAGCAGAAACGGTAGCGCGGAAGAGGGGCATGAGGACCAGCAACGACGGTGGCACAGTGAAAGTGGCAAGGGCAGAGCTTGGCGAATGAAGGGCAACAGAAAACACGTTATCGCAGACAAAACTGGCAGGGGCCGACAACGCACAGGCCATAGACAGCATAAGCAGGGCAGGTGAAGGGTGCCACGAAGCGACAAAAAAACAGCAGGCGCGACTTTCGCATAGTCAACGAGCACTGGCGAAGCGCGAAAGACCACGAGCAAGAGTGCAGGAGAAAGCGACGGCAAGGGAGAGGAGAATCGGCCGGAGGACGCGTGCAAAACGAGGGTGTTTGGGACAACGTGGAGGAAGGGAAACGCGACGACAGGAGAACAGGCACCAGAAGGCTACTTGCGACCACCCGAAACAGGTGCGCGAACACGCCACATGGCCAAGACAGAAGAAAGCACAGCAACCGACGGCCTGAGAATTGAAGACACGCAATCTCGGACATAACCGCGGATGAGGGGCCGAGACGGTAGCAAACAAGCGGGAAGAAGCCTAGTAGCAACAGAACGCAGGGACAGCTGGCATGGACTTGGCAGACGATGAGCGCGCAGACGAAGAGGGCCGTTCAGAAGGAAAGACAAGAGCCTTAAAACGCATTGGGCTCGGTGGGCGTGTGAGGGCGGTCCGTGACCGGGCGTTAAGCAATTGAAGGACACCACAGGGTAGCAGGAAGCGGCGGAGCAGAGGGAAGAACACTTGGCGCGACGCCGGCAACGATGTGAAGGGAGCAAAAGAAAGGTTTGCGACGCGGATGAAACACGCCAAGCACGCGGCATGAGCAGCTACGGAGTGAGAAGTGCGTTGCGGAGAAAACGGGAAAAAGAAGTAAGTGCCGCTGTCGGAAAGCGAGGACCGTAGCGGCCACCGCGCGCAGACATTGTTGGCCGCTAGCGGGTCAGTACGCGCAGTATGACTGAAAATGGCGACGGGCGCGCGGGGCGCGGCGACGAAGGAAGGTAAACATAAGCGCACGGGGACGAGGGCCCGGGACAGCGGAGGATATCGACCGCGTGAGAGGAAGTGGCGGGGGGCGAAAAGCGCGGCCGAAGCGACAACAAAAAGGGGGCGAACTGGAAAGAAAGGACTGAAGGAACGGGAGCGAAGTAGCAGGAGACACGAGGCGAAAGGTGCTTGACAAAAGTAGACGAAGGATGACGCGGGCAACCAGGCGCGCGCAGCGGGCCAGAGGAAGAATTGCTGCGGAAACGGGAAGGACAGCTGTGACCCACGGGGAGACATGTTTTGCGTTGACCGTTGGAACCACGCCAACAAAGGGGAAGTTGCATTTGGACACGCGCACACGGACAGGGTTAGCACGGATAATGCGAGTGCACGTCGGACGAAGAACTGAAGACTCTGGGCAGGAGGCGCCGGCGTGCACGGAGGTAGCTGACACTCGCCGCGGAGGCGTCGGATCGGGGAAACCGACAAGGCGCGCATTGCGACACGTATTGTTTCGGACGAGAGGGAAGGATGGGATGGGCAGGGAAACGCATTGGCCGCGTAGGAGAGAACACTGTCGTTGCAGCCGTGGCCGCGGCGCGACGCAACTGGTCAGCGAGAAGACTCGCAGGGGGTGCCAAGGGCGAAGGAACATGCCAAAAGAGATGAACATTGGGTGGAGCCAAGGGGCAGACGCACGGGGGAGGACCCGGCGCCCTTGCGGCACCGCGAGTCCGAAGAAGTGAATATGGCGCGGCGAAGAAGCACGGGTAGGAAGTGGAGCGGGAAAACAAGGGCGTCGAGGGCAGCAGGTGAGGGCGGGGATCAACGAAACAGGGTGACATGGTAGCACCATGAGATGACAGGGAATGGACGCCAACAACGGCCAGGCCGAAGAAAGCCAAACATAGAGTGAGGCCGGGAGGGGTGTTGGCCGAAACAGACAGAGAGGGTGCGTGAGGCATTGGAAGGACCCTCTAGCACCCTATTTTTGAACCATGCTGCGAAGCGTGCGCCGAGGCACGCCAACGGACAGACGACAAGAAACACGAGGAGGAAGGACAAGAGCGAGGTCGAAACGGAGAAAAAAGGATAGGGCTTGCGGCGCGAGATCAGACAAGGGTTGGCACGGTGCAACGCTTGGGAAGTGGTGGAAGGGCTCAGAAGCAAAAAACGCGCGAGGCACGGAGAGCAGCGGATTGACAAGGCGGCCGTGACGCGGAAAGCGGATGTGCCGTTGCGGGACAGACGAGAAGAAGAGAACGAGACTGTGCAGCGTGAGTGTTTTGGAAGGAAGGGGGAGGAGCGCAACACGGACACGGAGCAGAACGAAAAGAGGCACTGAAGCACTGCCAAGGCGTGCGCGTGTGGTTGTGGCGGGCAAGCGAGACTTTATTGCTTTTGACGCGCTCTACGCTTGCAGCATGGGACGGAGAGGCGCAGGGGGTGCCAACGCCGACGACGACACGACGCTGACAGTGACAGTGGGCAGGGCGAAAGCACAGAGAAGGGTTCGACGGGAAGGCAAAGAGGAAGAAGGAAACAGGACAAGTTGGGACACCGACGCGGTGACCGGGCGACAGGGTGAGAAGGTTTTTTGCGTCGGACCAGGAAAGACGCAGAAAATACACTTTTTTTGCTTGGCGGCAGATTTGGCGCAGCCGCGCGAGGGGACGTGGCGTGTGGCAAACGCGCGCGATTGTGGCCGCAGGAAAACAGAGGGGCAAAGGAGGAAAGGCAAAGCGGTGGAGGAATAGGAGCGAGCGGCGCAGAAGGAAAGGGCAGATTGAAGCGAAAGCAACGTTGGGTTTTGCGGCAGAAGTGAGGTTGGAACAAGTTGGGGCGGTAGAGAGAGCGAAGGGTGCGACTTTGCGGCGCAAGGCGGGGACATACAGCAACAGGAGAGGGAATACAAGGCGCAGCGGGACACTACGAGGGAAGGGCGCTTGGAGAGGGTCATGTGAGCGGACGCCGGAAGAAGGGGGCGGAGGCGGGACCGCGACACGGCGTGCAAAAGGAGGGAGAGAAAGGGAGGGTTTGCGGACGACCAAAGGGGCAACACTGCATTGCTCGAATGTGGCGGAAGGCCAGGGAGTTGGTTGGACGCCAGAGATTTTTTTGCGAGAATGACGGGAAACAAGAACACAGAGACATGGGCGAAAAAAACAGCGAGGCGCGGGGGAGGTGGCGTTTGCGACATTGACGTTGGTGAAGTTTGGGGTTAGGAAAGCAGAGGAAAAGTGAAGGGAAAATAGAGGGGAAGCAGCGACAGGTTGGGCCAGAGGACAGAGCTGAAGGGCACAAGGCGGAGGAAAGTGCACAGGAGAAGGGACGAATGGTGATTAGTTGTTTGCAGCCTTTTCTTCTGCCGCCGGGAAAATGGAAAGACTTTGAGGCAGGGAGGGGCACGGAGAGGACTTTGTTTGTTGCCGCGTGTGGGACGAAGAAGGATTCGCAAAGGGCGCATCAAATCTGTTTGGAGGAAGCGGGGGGGACGGAAGAGACGCTTTTGGAGGTAGTCGCGGACCACCGAGGCACAGCGGAAGACAGGCGGGAAACAGAGGCGACGATGGGGAAAGGCAGCAAGACAGGGATGGGCCGCCTTGCTTTTTCGCGGAACGTTGGCCTCGCCAAGGAAAGTGATAGAGAGACTGGTGTTTGACTGTTCTTTCGAGAGAGAGGTTTTTTGGCTTGTTATCGACGGCGTGTGGATGTGTTGAAAAGAGGAGCGAAGGATCGGCTTTGGCATGCTTTTAAGAGAGGAAAGTTGGTGTTGGTGAATATTTTTGAAGGGAATGGGAAAGAAAGATGAGGGAAGTCGGAACAGTTTTAGGAACATCCGCGGAGGAGGCATGAGCGATTGTAAGAGAACAAGGCAAAGAGAGAAAGGCGTGAAAGGGAGACAGCTGAAACAAGAAAAGAAAGCAAAGGCGCTTCCTTTGGTTGAAATTTGTTTTTTTGGTTTTTAAGAAACAAGTAAGCTGTGGGTAAAAAAAGGAAGAACGGAACGGAAAGCGAAGGGAGAATTACCAAACGACGTAAAAAAACGCGGATCAGGAACAAAAGACTTGCGTTTATATAATTTTGAAGTGTCGACTATGTTTCTTCTTAAGGTAAGTTGTTTGCTTTTTTTTTTTGTTTTGAAATGTTTTTTTTAACGGACAAAAAGCGAAATATCAGTTTGGACACGGTTGGAGGCATGACTTTCGATAGTTTAATTATTTTTTTTATTTTTGAAGTTTGACAGAACAAAGAAAGGTTGTAAAAGCGCTAGTTTCGTAATTTATTTGATTGATTGTGTTTTTTACCTGTTGACGTTGGTTTTTTCTCCTTTTTATTGCGAGTTGTGATTCTGTGACTGACTTTCTGCGGCAAAGAAATATTTCGAAATCGGCAACGCAAAATAAGCTTGATGGCAGACAATTGATGCAGCGTTTTGATTATTTGCTTTTTAATTTTTTTTTAATTTTTTTTAATTTTTGCTTTAATGTTTTTTTAATGTTTTCTTTTTTCGTTGCGATGAGAATTTGCAATGGTGAGCGATTTTTTCTTGCTTTTGTCTTTGGTTTCCTCACTTAAATGGTTCTGCGTGAAGAGCATGCGCATTACCTTTCGAGTGGCGGCGAGTCCCTAGTTCCGAGGCTTTCGTGTCACAGTTGTTTTCTCTGGCGTGGGGAAGTGCGCGGCAACGCCTTCTTTTTTTCTTGGCTCGGCTTCGGATGATATTCCACGCTTCGAAGTCTTTCGCTGGTGCCTTTGCCTTTGCCTTTGCCTTTGCCTTTGCCTTCGCATGTTATAGGAATTATGTTTCACTCTTTTTTATTTATTTTTAATTTTTATAATTTTGGATTCAATTTTATAAAATAGCTTTTTCGAAATGCTTCTTGCTCTCAATTTTATTTTCTTATTTTTTCTATGAATGACGTTTTTTTTGTTGGTGCAAAAAGTGAAAGTTATACTTATTTCAAGCCAAAAGCACCGTTGCGGGCTATCTTCGCCTCGTTTACTCATTTTTATTTTTTAGTTGTCAATGCTTGCAGGCTTTCCTTCCTTTTCTCTTTCTTTTTTTTCTCTTTCTTTCGGTTTTTTAACTCCTTTTAATTTTTTTGCCGAGTGCACGCAAATAAATTGAACAACAGGAAACGAAGCGCCAGGGACAGAAACAAAAGCAGCGTATTGCAGTAATGCTGAATTTCTTTAGTTTTTATTTTTAAAATTTGGTTTCTATTTTTTCTTCTTGCTAGCTTGATCATGTTTGTCTTTTGCCCTGGTTTTCCTCCTTTTTGCTTCGGGGACTGTTTGTGCTTTTTTCTGTGTTTTCATTTTTTGAGTGTTTTGTCTCATGTTCCTTTTTTTTTATTTTGTGTTCATGCTTTTCTTTTTGTTATTTTAGAATTTCGCCTCGTTTTTGTGCCTTGCTTTCCACGTTTCTTTCCTCCGAGCCTTCTTTGCATGCTTTCTTTTCTCCCCGTATTTCTATGCGTTGTGTTGTCTTGCGTTTCTATGTTTTTGTCGCGTCGTGCTTTTCTCTCTTCTTTTCCCTCTTCCCTTGTGTGCACCCTTTTTCTTTGTTTTGTTGTTGATGTGTTTTTTTGCATGTTTGTTTTTAAATTTTTGACTGTTTTGTTTTCAACGTCACCTGACCTGTCTTTTTTTAGTTTCCATCTTTCTGTGTTTTTTTTTCAATCGTGCAACGCTTCTTGCCCTGTCCTTTTTTTGATTTGCTGCTTTTCTTTTGGCTTCTTTGTTTTTTATTTCCGTGCACCGTTGTGAGGCGAGCCTGCGTAATCGCGCACGGTGTGTTTGCGCACGCGCTGCCTTTCGCTTCTCTTCTTGTCGTCCTGTTTCTTCTTTGGTTTCCTGTTTCTTCCTTGCCTTGTGACCGCGACCCACTGCGCCCTCTATCCCCAGTTGCGCGGCGTTCCTTTGTGTCCTGGCGCCCTCACCTTGTTGCGCGCCTTGCTCGTTCCTTGCTGCTTCGTGTTTGCTCTCGTTTTGCCTTTTCCCTTTCCATCATCTGGGCGCCGCCACCCCCACACAAGTCAACGAACACACCCCAAACCCAGCAACGCCCCATCAACCCGCTCGCGCAACTACCCGCAAAAAAACGCCCCAACCATTTTCCCAAACCATTTCCAAATCACGCCCTGTGCCGCGCTGCCGTGCTGGCCCTCCTTTTCTTTTCGCGTTTCGCTGCTCTTCGCTCCTCAGTGGTTGCTTCCACTTGTCCGTGCCCTCGCCGGCGCCGAGTTTTCTAGCACGCGCTGTCCTGCGCTGCCCCGTGCTTCTGTTGCCCTGTCCGTTGTCCCCGCCGCCGTTGCCCGGCCGCACCCTTCGGCGCTCCCTTGCGGCGTGTCTCGCTTTCCATTTGCCCGCCTTCTCTGAATTTTTTGTCGTGCTTTCCGGCTGTGCGATTGGTGTTTTTTGTCTTCTCTTTTGCATCGCCGGACCTCTTTTCTTCTCCTTTGCGTGGTTGCTCCTCCTGCGTTTTTGCGCGTTTTGCTGTGCTGCCATCTTCTTTCTGTGGCACCTTGCGCGGGTTGATCTTGCGTCATGTGCTGCGCAAGCCTGTGTCCACCGCGCGGGCGCGTCTCAATGCGCTCATGTGCGTCCGCTCTGTGTGCGTGTGCCAAGTGCGCTTTTCTCGTGTTTCATGCTAAGCTTGCCAAAAGGCAAAGTGCTCTTCCCTTCGTGTTCAATTTCCTTGTGCGGTTTCTTGCCGCGTGGTCGCCTTTCGCCCACTTTGCTTGCCGGTGCCTTTTCCTTTCCTTGTGTTTCTTTTCTTGCGTGGTGTCAAAGCTGCTGACGCGTGCTTCCTGCGGCTCTGTGTTTCAGCTGCTCTGCCTTCTCATGCCCTGCTGTGTCTGCAGTTTCTGTTTTTTGCCGTGTTGTGTTGTTGCTCATTTCGGTGCGAGTGCGGCTGCGAGTGCGTGCGCCACTGCGACGCCAGCTGCCAATGCTCCCGCAGTGCTGGTCGTTGCGCCGTTCTGGCGTGCTGTTGCCGAGGTCGTCCCTCCTTGCGTGTCCTGTGCCCCTGTGCGTTCCATGTTCCTGTGGCTGCTCGTTTGTGCATTCCCTTGTCCCTCCCTGCGTCCTGTTCCCCGTTGTCGGCGCCTGGCTCAGTGTTGTCCTTGCTGTTGTTCTGCTCTGCTGCTGGTTGGCATGTTCCCTTGTCGCGGCTTCCGCCAGTTTTTTGAGTGCGTCCAGTGCGTCTTGCGGGCGTTCTGCTGTGCACGCCTCGTTCACCAGACCCCTTTCTGACTGGCTGAGCTGTCGTTGCCTTTGTGCGTCCTGTGCGCTTCCGGCTCCGCGCCGTTCCGTTTTCTTCGCAGGATCAGGTGCTGGCCTCGGTGGCGCGTCAGTGCACAGCGCGTCTATTCTTGCCTTTGCGCTGATGAGCGCGTCCAAGTTTGATTTTAGCTTATCGAGTGCGCGCGCTTGCCCTGTTTTGTCTGGGTCCCAGTAGATTTTGCCGGTGCTCGAGTCATCGTGCGTGACCCGCCAAAACCCTCCCCATGGCGTGCTGAGTTTTTTCTGCCTTCCGCTTGCGCGTGTGGCGACGCCTGTTAGTGGGCACGGGTTGCTCGCAACTTGACCGTTTCCTGCACTGCCGCCTGTGTTTATTTCTACACCTTCGGTTCTCCACGTGCTGAAGCCGCTAATCGCGTTGTCCAGCTGTCCCTGCGCTGTGGCGAGTCCTCCGCTTCCTCGCGCCAGTTCTTCAAGCTGTTCAGTGTCGTTGAGGCATCCGTCTAGGTCGTCAACGCCGACCGCGTCGCTGCTGCCCGAGTGCGGCTTTTTAAATTTTCCCTCTGTTGCTCGGTCGAAGAAAATCGGAAGCTCTCCTCCGCTTGCGATGATGCATCCCTGTCCTGTTCCAGAGCCGACCGTGGTCGATGTGGCGCCGCTGCGGACGTTCGGGTGCCCCATGTCTGCCCACTTTTGGATGAAGTTGTCGATGGTCTGTGCCAAGCTCACGCCGAGTGTCTCTGTTGCCTCGGCCAAACCCTCGGTGCGTGCCATGCCTTCTTGCGCGTCCATGTAGCGCGCCAGCCACTGCCCCGCGCGGGTGCTCCCCATGCGCGCCGCTGCCGCAATCTTTTGCCTGTCCTCCTCCCCGGCCCCGAGGTGTGTCAGGCTCCGCAGGCCCGAGCTTGCTTCGCGCGCTGAGCGCCGCCGTCTTCATAGCCGCGGACAGGCCGCAGATTTGCACCGCCTGCGCCTCGCTCAGTGCCTTGCCGGCGCATTCTGCAAGGCGCGCGGCGCCAATTGTGGATGCCAACAGTGCTGTCAACGCGGCCGCGAGCATTCCCGCCCCTTCCCCTTCCCTTTCCTCCGCAAGCCACGTCCCTCGCTTCCGCAAGCCCCGTCCCCGAGTGCCTGGCCGCGCGCTCTCGTCACCCCCTCGCGCGCCCCCCCGGCGCTCATTTTGCGCGAGTGCCCACCTTGTGCAAACGCGATGTGCCCTATGCGCACCGCCGGCGGACGTGTCCGGCCCGAGCTGACCATCTGCCGGCGCGCCGACGACGCGCGGTGCCATCCCGGTGCGCCCATGCGCAGCACGGCGCTCCACGACGCAGACTGCGTAGCTGTTCCTTAGCGCGGCATCCTGCGCCGCGCCCGTGTCGGCGCGCGCCCCTCGCAATCCGCTGTGCGGCGTTGCCGCGAACGCGCCCCGCCGGCCAAAGGCGTGCCGGCCGATGGCGCGACGTCCGCAGCGCAGCGCGCATTGTGCAAACAGGGCGCGGGGGCCAGGAACGCCTGGCACGTCGAGAGCGGAGGGTGTCCTCCGAAGCGCTGAACCAGGCATGTGGCCTCAACGCACGGAATGCGTTGCTCGGCTGCCCGGCCGCACCCAACGAGCAAGGAACAGTGCACGGTGCGCGGCGTGCCAGACATAAACTCTGACGGACAAACCGCAGTCGGTGCGTGGAGCACGGGAAAACCACTTGTGCGCGCGACTCGGCCGGACAGTCGCACGGGGCGCAACACTGACGCGGGTCGCATTGCACCGCCTCGCCCAGAGGCATGGAACGCAAGACGGTCGGAGCAACTGGCGTGGGAGCCGAAAGGAAGAGCGGAGCAGGCAACGGAAGCGCCGAGCCTGGATACACAAAATCTGAATGTGGAGGAGGCCTGGAGAGGACGGATAAGCAGAAACGGTAGCGCGGAAGAGGGGCATGAGGCGCAGCAACGACGGTGACACAGTGAAAGTGGCCACGGCGAAGCTTGGCGAATGAAGGAGAGCAAAGAGAACGTTATCGCACACAAAACTGGCAGGGGCCGACAACGCACAGGCCATAGACAGCATAAGCAAGGGCAGGTGAAGGGTGCCACGAAGCGACAAAAAAGCAGCAGGCGCGACTTTCGCATAGTCAACGACGACTGGCGAAGCGCGAAAGACCACGAGCATGAGTACAGGAGAAAGCCACGGCAAGGGAGAGGAGAATCGGCCGGAGGACGCGTGCAAAACGAGGGTGTTTGGGACAACGTGGAGGAAGGGAAACGCGACGGAAGGAGAACAGGCACCAAAAGGCTACTTGCGACCACCCGAAACAGGTGCGCGAACACGCCACATGGCCAGACAGAAGAAAGCACAGCAACCGAGGGCCTGAGAATTGAAGACACGCAATCTCGGACATAACCGCGGACGAGGGGCCGAGACATAGCAAACAAGCGGGAGACAGCCTATGGGCAACGGAACGCAGGGACAGCTGGGATGGACTTGGCAGACGATGAGCGCGCAGACGAAGAGGGCCGTTCAGAAGGAAAGCCGGGAGCCTTAAAACGCATTGGGCTCGGTGGGCGTGTGAGGGAGGTCCGTGAACGGGCGTTAAGCAATTGAAGGACACCAGCGGGTAGCAGGAAGCGGCGGAGCAGAGGGAAGGACACTTGGCGCGACGCCGGCAACGATGTGAAGGGAGCAAAAGAAAGGTTTGCGACGCGGATGAAACACGCCAAGCACGCGGCATGAGCAGCTGCGGAGTGGGAAGTGCGTTGCGGAGAAAACGGGAAAGAACAGTAAGTGCCGCTGTCGGAAAGCGAGGACAGTAGCGGCCACCGCGCGCAGACATTGTTGGCCGCTAGCGGGTCAGTACGCGCAGTATGACTGCAAATGGCGACGGGCGCGCGGGGCGCGGCGACGAAGGAAGGTAGACATAAGCGCACGGGGACGAGGGCGCGGGACAGCGGAGGATATCGACCGCGTGAGAGGAAGTGGCGGGGGGCGAAAAGCGCGGCCGAAGCGACAACAAAAAGGGGGCGAACTGGAAAGAAAGGACTGAAGGAACGGGAGCGAAGTAGCAGGACATCGAGGCGAAAGGTGCTTGACAAAAGTAGACGAAGGATGACGCGGGCAACCAGGCGCGCGCAGCGGGCCAGAGGAAGAATTGCTGCGGAAACGGGAAGGACAGCTGTGACCCACGGGGAGACATGTTTTGCGTTGACCGTTGGAGCCACGCCAACAAAGGGGAGGTTGCATTTGGACACGCACACACGGGCAAGGTTAGCACGGAAAATGCGAGTGCACGTCGGACGAGAAACTGAAGACTCTGGGCAGGAGGCGCCGGCGTGCACGAAGGTAGCTGACACTCGCCGCGGAGGCGTCGGATCGGGGAGGACGAGCAGGCGCGCATTGCGACACGTATTGTTTCGGACGAGAGGGAAGGATGGGATGGGCAGGGAACAGCATTGGCCGCGTAGGAGAGAACACTGTCGTTGCAGCCGTGGCCGCGGCGCGACGCAACTGATCAGCGAGAAGACTCGACGGGAGAGCCAAGGGCGGAGGAGCATGCCAAAAGGGATGAACATTGGGTGGAGACAAGGGGCAGAAGCACGGGGGAGGAACCGGCGCCCTTGCGGCACCGCGAGCCCGAAGAAGTGAACATGGCGCGGCGAAGAAGCACGGGTAGGAAGTGGAGCGGGAAAACAAGGGCGTCGAAGGCAGCAGGTGAGGGCGCGGACCAACGAAACAGGGTGGCATGGTAGCACCGTGAGATGACAGGGCCTGGACGGCAACAACGGCCAGGCCGAAGAAAGCCAAACATAGAGTGAGGCCGGGAGGGGTATTGGCCGAAACAGACAGAAAGGGTGCGTGAGGCATTGAAAGGAGCCTCTAGCACACTATTTTTGAGCCGTGCTGCGAAGCGTGCGCCGAGGCACGCCAGAAAACAGACGACAAGAAACACGAGGCGGAAGGACAAGAGCGAGGTCGAAAACGGAGAAGACAGGAATCGGCTTGCGGCGCGAGATCAAACAAGGGTTGGCACGGTGCAACGCTTGGGAAGTGGTGAAGGGCTCAGAAGCAAAAAACGCGCGAGGCACGGAGACAAGCGGATTGACATGGCGGCCGTGACGCGAAAAGCGAATGTGCCGTTGGGGGCAGACGAGAAGAAGAGAACGAGACTGTGCAGCGTGAGTGTTTTGGAGCGAAAAGGGAGGAACGCAGCACGGACACGGAGTAGAACGAAAGGAAGCACTGAAGTACTGCAGCGGCGTGCGCGTGTGGTTGTGGCGGGCAAGCGAGACTTTGTTGCTTTTGACGCGCTCTACGCTTGCAACATGGGACGGAGAGGCGCAGGGGGTGCCAACGCCGACGCCGACACCGACGCTGACAGTGACAGTGGGAGCGGGGCGAAAGCACAGAGAAGGGTTCGACGGGAAGGCAAAGAGGAAGAAGGAAACAGGACAAAGTTGGGACACCGACGCGGTGGCCGGGCGACAGGGTGAGAAGGTTTTTTGCGTCGGACCAGGAAAGACGCAGAAAATACACTTTTTTTGCTTGGCGGCAGATTTGGCGCAGCCGCGCAAGGGGACGTGGCGTGTGGCAAACGCGCGCGATTGTGGCCGCAGGAAAAACAGAGGGGCAAAGGAGGAAAGGCAAAGCGGTGGAGGAATAGGAGCGAGCGGCGCAGAAGGAAAGGGCAGATTGAAGCGAAAGCAACGTTGGGTTTTGCGGCAGAAGTGAGGTTGGAACAAGTTGGGGCGGTAGAGAGAGCGAAGGGTGCGACTTTGCGGCGCAAGGCGGGGCATACAGCAACAGGAGAGGGAATACAAGGCGCAGCGGGACACTACGAGGGAAGGGCGCTTGGAGAGGGTCATGTGAGCGGACGCCGGAAGAAGGGGGCGGAGGCGGGACCGCGAGCACGGCGTGCAAAAGGAGGGAGAGAAAGGGAGGGTTTGCGGACGACCAAAGGGGCAACACTGCATTGCTCGAATGTGGCGGAAGGCCAGGGAGTTGGTTGGACGCCAGAGATTTTTTTGCGAGAATGACGGAAAACAAGAACACAGAGACATGGGCGAAAAAAACAGCGAGGCGCGGGGGGAGGTGGCGTTTGCGACATTGACGTTGGTGAAGTTTGGGGTTAGGAAAGCAGAGGAAAAGTGAAGGGAAAAATAGAGGGGGAAGCAGCGACAGGTTGGGCCAGAGGACAGAGCTGAAGGGCACAAGGCGGAGGAAAGTGCACAGGAGAAGGGACGAATGGTGATTAGTTGTTTGCAGCCTTTTCTTCGCCGCCGGGAAAATGGAAAGACTTTGAGGCAGGAGAGGGGCACGGAGAGGACTTTGTTTGTTGCCGCGTGTGGGACGAAGAAGGATTCGCAAAGGGCGCATCAAATCTGTTTGGAGGAAGCGGGGGGGACGGAAGAGACGCTTTTGGAGGTAGTCGCGGACCACCGAGGCACAGCAAGAGGAAGGCGGGAAACAGAGGCGACGATGGGGAAAGGCAGCAAGACAGGGATGGGCCGCCTTGCTTTTTCGCGGAACGTTGGCCTCGCCAAGGAAAGTGATAGAGAGACTGGTGTTTGACTGTTCTTTCGAGAGAGAGGTTTTTTGGCTTGTTATCGACGGCGTGTGGATGTGTTGAAAAGAGGAGCGAAGGATCGGCTTTGGCATGCTTTTAAGAGAGGAAAGTTGGTGTTGGTGAATATTTTTGAAGGGAATGGGAAAGAAAGATGAGGGAAGTCGGAACAGTTTTAGGAACATCCGCGGAGGAGGCATGAGCGATTGTAAGAGAACAAGGCAAAGAGAGAAAGGCGTGAAAGGGAGACAGCTGAAACAAGAAAAGAAAGCAAAGGCGCTTCCTTTGGTTGAAATTTGTTTTTTTGGTTTTTAAGAAACAAGTAAGCTGTGGGTAAAAAAAGGAAGAACGGAACGGAAAGCGAAGGGAGAATTACCAAACGACGTAAAAAAACGCGGATCAGGAACAAAAGACTTGCGTTTATATAATTTTGAAGTGTCGACTATGTTTCTTCTTAAGGTAAGTTGTTTGCTTTTTTTTTTTGTTTTGAAATGTTTTTTTTTAACGGACGAAAAGAGCGAAATATCAGTTTGGACACGGTTGGAGGCATGACTTTCGATAGTTTAATTATTTTTTTTATTTTTGAAGTTTGACAGAACAAAGAAAAGGTTGTAAAAGCGCTAGTTTCGTAATTTATTTGATTGATTGTGTTTTTTACCTGTTGACGTTGGTTTTTTCTCCTTTTTATTGCGAGTTGTGATTCTGTGACTGACTTTCTGCGGCAAAGAAATATTTCGAAATCGACAACGCAAAAAAAGCTTGATGGCAGACAATTGATGCAGCGTTTTGATTATTTGCTTTTTAATTTTTTTTTAATTTTTTTTAATTTTTGCTTTAATGTTTTTTTAATGTTTTCTTTTTTCGTTGCGATGAGAATTTGCAATGGTGAGCGATTTTTTCTTGCTTTTGTCTTTGGTTTCCTCACTTAAATGGTTCTGCGTGAAGAGCATGCGCATTACCTTTCGAGTGGCGGCGAGTCCCTAGTTCACGAGGCTTTCGTGTCACAGTTGTTTTCTCTGGCGTGGGGAAGTGCGCGGCAACGCCTGCTTTTTTTCTTGGCTCGGCTTCGGATGATATTCCACGCTTCGAAGTCTTTCGCTGGTTTTGCCTTTGCCTTTGCCTTTGCCTTTGCCTTTGCCTTTGCCTTCGCATGTTATAGGAATTATGTTTCACTCTTTTTTATTTATTTTTAATTTTTATAATTTTGGATTCAATTTTATAAACGTGCTTTTTCGAAATGCTTCTTGCTCTCATCTTTATTTTCTTATTTTTTCTATGAATGACGTTTTTTTTGTTGGTGCAAAAAGTGAAAGTTATACTTATTTCAAGCCAAAAGCACCGTTGCGGGCTATCTTTGCCTCGTTCACTCAGTTTTTATTTTTTAGTTGTCAATGCTTGCAGGCTTTCCTTCCTTTTCTCTTTCTTTTTTTTCTTTTCTTTCGGTTTTTTAACTCCTTTTAATTTTTTGCCGAGTGCACGCAAATAAATTGAACAACAGGAAACGAAGCGCCAGGGACAGAAACAAAAGCAGCGTGTTGCAGTAATGCTGAATTTCTTTAGTTTTTATTTTTAAAATTTGGTTTCTATTTTTTCTTCTTGCTAGCTTGATCATGTTTGTCTTTTGCCCTGGTTTTCCTCCTTTTTGCTTCGGGGACTGTTTGTGCTTTTTTCTGTGTTTTCATTTTTTGAGTGTTTTGTCTCATGTTCCTTTTTTTTTATTTTGTGTTCATGCTTTTCTTTTTGTTATTTTAGAATTTCGCCTCGTTTTTGTGCCTTTCTTTCCACGTTTCTTTCCTCCGAGCCTTCTTTGCATGCTTTCTTTTCTCCCCGTATTTCTATGCGTTGTGTTGTCTTGCGTTTCTATGTTTTTGTCGCGTCGTGCTGTTCTCTCTTCTTTTTTTTCCCCTCTTCCCTCGTGTGCACCCTTTTTCTTTGTTCTGTTGTTGATGTGTTTTTTTGCATGTTTGTTTTTATATTTTTGACTGTTTTGTTTTCAACGTCACCTGACCTGTCTTTTTTTAGTTTCCATCTTTCTGTGTTTTTTTTTTCAATCGTGCAACGCTTCTTGCCCTGTCCTTTTTTTGATTTGTTGCTTTCTCTTTTGGCTTCTTTGTTTTTTATTTCCGTTCACCGTTGTGAGGCGAGCCTGCGTAATCGCGCACGGTGTGTTTGCACACGCGCTGCCTTTCGCTTCTCTTCTTGTCGTCCTGTTTCTTCTTTGGTTTCCTGTTTCTTCCTTGCCTTGTGACCGCGACCCACTGCGCCGTCTGCCCCCAGTTGCGCGGCGTTCCTTTGTGTCCTCTTTCCCTCACCTTGTTGCGCGCCTTGCTCGTTCCTTGCTGCTTCGTGTTTGCTCTCGTTTTTGCCTTTTCCCTTTCCATCATCTGGGCGCCGCCACGTCCACACAAGTCAACGAACACACCCCAAACCCAGCAACGCCCCATCAACCCGCTCGCGCAACTACCCGCAAAAAAACGCCCCAACCATTTTCCCAAACCATTTCCAAGTCACGCCCTGTGCCGCGCTGCCGTGCTGGCCCGCCTTTTCTTTTCGCGTTTCGCCTCTCTTCGCTCCTCAGTGGTTGCTTCCACTTGTCCGTGCCCTCGCCGGCGCCGAGTTTTCTTTCACGTGCTGTCCTGCGCTGCCCCGTGCTTCTGTTGCCCGTCCGTTGTCCCCGCCGCCGTTGCCCGGCCGCACCCTTCGGCGCTCCCTTGCGGCGTGTCTCGCTTTCCATTTGCCCGCCTTCTCTGAATTTTCTGTCGTGCTTTCCGGCTGTGTGATTGGTGTTTTTTGTCTTCTCTTTTGCATCTTTGGGCCTCTTATCTTCTCCTTTGCGTGGTTGCTCCTCCTGCGTTTTTGCGCGTTTTGTTGTGCTGCCAGTTTCTTTCTGTGGCACCTTGCGCGGCTTGAGTTTGCGTCATGTGCCTGCGCAAGCCTGTGTCCACCGCGCGGGCGCGTCTCAATGCGCTTATGTGCTTCCGCTCTGTGTGCGTGTGCCAAGTGCGCTTTTCTCGTGTTTCATGCTAAGCTTGCCAAAAGGCAAAGTGCTCTTCCCTTCGTGTTCAATTTCCTTGTGCGGTTTCTTGCCGCGTGGTCGCCTTTCGCCCACTTTGCTTGCTGGTGCCTTTTCCTTTCCTTGTGTTTCTTTTCTTGCGTGGTGTCAAAGCTGCTGACGCGTGCTTCCTGCGGCTCTGTGTTTCAGCTGCTCTGCCTTCTCATGCCCTGCTGTGTCTGCAGTTTCTGTTTTTTGCCGTGTTGTGTTGTTGCTCATTTCGGTGCGAGTGCGGCTGCGAGTGCGTGCGCCACTGCGACGCCAGCTGCCAATGCTCCCGCAGTGCTGGTCGTTGCGCCGTTCTGGCGTGCTGTTGCCGAGGTCGTCCCTCCTTGCGTGTCCTGTGCCCCTGTGCGTTCCATGTTCCTGTGGCTGCTCGTTTGTGCATTCCCTTGTCCCTCCCTTGCGTCCTGTTCCCCGTTGTCGGCGCCTGGCTCAGTGTTGTCCTTGCTGTTGTTCTGCTCTGCTGCTGGTTGGCATGTTCCCTTGTCGCGGCTTCCGCCAGTTTTTTGAGTGCGTCCAGTGCGTCTTGCGGCGTTCTGCTGTGCACGCCTCTTTACCAGACGCCTTTCTGACTGGCTGAGCTGTCGTTGCCTTTGTGCGCCTGTGCGCTTCCGGCTCCGCGCCTTTCTGTTTTCTTCGCAGGATCAGGTGCTGGCCTTGGTGGCGCGTCAGTGCACAGCGCGTCTATTCTTGCCTTTGCGCTGATGAGCGCGTCCAAGTTTGATTTTAGCTTATCGAGTGCGCGCGCTTGCCCTGTTTTGTCTGGGTCCCAGTAGATTTTGTCGGTGCTCGAGTCATCGTGCGTGACGCGCCAAAACCCTCCCCATGGCGTGCTGAGTTTTTTCTGCTTTCCGCTTGGTCTGCTGGCGACGCCTGTTAGTGGGCACGGGGTGCTCGCCACTTGACCGCTGCTTCCACTGCCGCCTGTGTTTATTTCTACACCTCGGTTCCCCACGTGCTGAAGCCGCTAATCGCGTTGTCCAGCTGTCCCTGCGCTGTGGCGAGTCCTCCGCTTCCTCGCGCCAGTGCTTCAAGCTGTTCAGTGTCGTTGAGGCATCCGTCTAGGTCGTCAATGGCGACCGCTGCGCTGCCGCCCGAGTGCGGCTTTTTAAATTTTCCCTCTGTTGCTCGGTCGAAGAAAATCGGAAGCTCTCCTCCGCTTGCGATGATGCATCCCTGTCCTGTTCCAGAGCCGACCGTGGTCGATGTGGCGCCGCTGCGGACGTTCGGGTGCCCCATGTCTGCCCACTTTTGGATGAAGTTGTCGATGGTCTGTGCCAAGCTCACGCCGAGTGTCTCTGTTGCCTCGGCCAAACCCTCGGTGCGTGCCATGTCTTCTTGCGCGTCCATGTAGCGCGCCAGCCACTGCCCCGCGCGGGTGCTCCCCATGCGCGCCGCTGCCGCAATCTTGCGCCTGTCCTCCTCCCCGGCCCCGAGGTGTGTCAGGCTCCGCAGGCCCGAGCTTGCTTCGCGCGCGCTGAGCGCCGCCGTCTTCATAGCCGCGGACAGGCCGCAGATTTGCACCGCCTGCGCCTCGCTCAGTGCCTTGCCGGCGCATTCTGCAAGGCGCGCGGCGCCAATTGTGGATGCCAACAGTGCTGTCAACGCGGCCGCGAGCATTCCCGCCCCTTCCCCTTCCCTTTCCTCCGCAAGCCACGTCCCTCGCTTCCGCAAGCCCCGTCCCCGAGTGCCTGGCCGCGCGCTCTCGTCACCCCCTCGCGCGCCCCCCCGGCGCTCATTTTGCGCGAGTGCCCACCTTGTGCAAACGCGATGTGCCCTATGCGCAACGCCGGCGCACGTGTCCGGCCCGAGCTGACCATCTGCCGGCGCGCCGACGACGCGCGGTGCCATCCCGGTGCGCCCATGCGCAGCACGGCGCTCCGCGACGCAGACTGCGTAGCTGTTCCTTAGCGACGGCATCCTGCGCCGCGCCCGTGTCGGCGCTCGCCCCTCGCAATCCGCTGTGCGGCGTTGCCGCGAACGCGCCCCGCCGGCCAAAGGCGTGCCGGCCGATGGCGCGACGTCCGCAGCGCAGCGCGCATTGTGCAAACAGGGCGCGGGGGCCAGGAACGCCTGGCACGTCGAGAGCGGAGGGTGTCCTCCGAAGCGCTGAACCAGGCATGTGGCCTCATCGCACGGAATGCGTTGCTCGGCTTCCCGGCCGCACCCAACGAGCAAGGAACAGTGCACGGTGCGCGGCGTGCCAGACATAAACTCTGACGGAAATACCGCAGTCGGTGCGTGGAGCACGGGAGAGACACTCGCACGCGCGACTCGGCCGGACAGTCGCACGGGGCGCAACACTGACGCGGGTCGCATTGCACCGCCTCGCACCAGAGGCATGGCACGCAAGACGGTCGGAGCAACTGGCGTGGGAGCCGAAAGGAAGAGCGGAGCAGGCAACGGAAGCGCCGAGCCTGGATACACAAAATCTGAATGTGGAGGAGGCCTGGAGAGGACGGATGAGCAGAAACGGTAGCGCGGAAGAGGGGCATGAGGCCAGCAACGACGGTGGCACAGTGAAAGTGGCAAGGCGAGCTTGGCGAATGAAGGAGAGCAAAGAGAACGTTATCGCACACAAAACTGGCAGGGGCCGACAACGCACAGGCCATAGACAGCATAAGCAAGGGCAGGTGAAGGGTGCCACGAAGCGACAAAAAAGCAGCAGGCGCGACTTTCGCATAGTCAACGAGCACTGGCGAAGCGCGAAAGACCACGAGCATGAGTACAGGAGAAAGCGACGGCAAGGGAGAGGAGAATCGGCCGGAGGACGCGTGCAAAACGAGGGTGTTTGGGACAACGTGGAGGAAGGGAAACGCGACGGAAGGACAACAGGCACCAAAAGGCTACTTGCGACCACCCGAAACAGGTGCGCGAACACGCCACATGGCCGAGACAGAAGAAGGAACAGCAACCGAGGGCCTGAGAATTGAAGACACGCAATCTCGGACATAACCGCGGACGAGGGGCCGAGACGGTAGCAAACAAGCGGGAGACAGCCTATGGGCAACGGAACGCAGGGACAGCTGGGATGGACTTGGCAGACGATGAGCGCGCAGACGAAGAGGGCCGTTCAGAAGGAAAGCCGGGAGCCTTAAAACGCATTGGGCTCGGTGGGCGTGTGAGGGAGGTCCGTGAACGGGCGTTAAGCAATTGAAGGACACCAGCGGGTAGCAGGAAGCGGCGGAGCAGAGGGAAGGACACTTGGCGCGACGCCGGCAACGATGTGAAGGGAGCAAAAGAAAGGTTTGCGACGCGGATGGAACACGCCAAGCACGCGGCATGAGCAGCTGCGGAGTGGGAAGTGCGTTGCGGAGAAAACGGGAAAGAACAGTAAGTGCCGCTGTCGGAAAGCGAGGACAGTAGCGGCCACCGCGCGCAGACATTGTTGGCCGCTAGCGGGTCAGTACGCGCAATATGACTGAAAATGGCGACGGGCGCGCGGGGCGCGGCGACGAAGGAAGGTAGACATAAGCGCACGGGGACGAGGGCGCGGGACAGCGGAGGATATCGACCGCGTGAGAGGAAGTGGCGGGGGGCGAAAAGCGCGGCCGAAGCGACAACAAAAAGGGGGCGAACTGGAAAGAAAGGACTGAAGGAACGGGAGCGAAGTAGCAGGACATCAGAGGCGAAAGGTGCTTGACAAAAGTAGACGAAGGATGACGCGGGCAACCAGGCGCGCGCAGCGGGCCAGAGGAAGAATTGCTGCGGAAACGGGAAGGACAGCTGTGACCCACGGGGAGACATGTTTTGCGTTGACCGTTGGAGCCACGCCAACAAAGGGGAGGTTGCATTTGGACACGCACACACGGGCAAGGTTAGCACGGATAATGCGAGTGCACGTCGGACGAAGAAACTGAAGACTCTGGGCAGGAGGCGCCGGCGTGCACGAAGGTAGCTGACACTCGCCGCGGAGGCGTCGGATCGGGGAGGACGAGCAGACGCGCATTGCGACACGTATTGTTTCGGACGAGAGGGAAGGATGGGATGGGAAGGGAACAGCATTGGCCGCGTAGGAGAGAACACTGTCGTTGCAGCCGTGGCCGCGGCGCGACGCAACTGATCAGCGAGAAGACTCGACGGGAGAGCCAAGGGCGGAGGAACATGCCAAAAGAGATGAACATTGGGTGGAGACAAGGGGCAGAAGCACGGGGGAGGAACCGGCGCCCTTGCGGCACCGCGAGCCCGAAGAAGTGAATATGGCGCGGCGAAGAACCAGGGGTAGGAAGTGGAGCGGGAAAACAAGGGCGTCGAAGGCAGCAGGTGAGGGCGGGACCAACGAAACAGGGTGACATGGTAGCACCATGAGATGACAGGGAATGGACGGCAACAACGGCCAGGCCGCAGAAAGCCAAACATAGAGTGAGGCCGGGAGGGGTGTTGGCCGAAACAGACAGAAAGGGTGCGTGAGGCATTGGAAGGAGCCTCTAGCACACTATTTTTGAACCATGCTGCGAAGCGTGCGCCGAGGCACGCCAGAAAACAGACGACAAGAAACACGAGGAGGAAGGACAAGAGCGAGGTCGAAAACGGAGAAGACAGGAATCGGCTTGCGGCGCGAGATCAAACAAGGGTTGGCACGGTGCAACGCTTGGGAAGTGGTGGAAGGGCGCAGAGGCAAAAAACGCGAGAGGCACGGAGAGCAGCGGATTGACAAGGCGGCCGTGACGCGGAAAGCGAATGTGCCGTTGGGGGGCAGACGAGAAGAAGAGAACGAGACTGTGCAGCGTGAGTGTTTTGGAGCGAAAAGGGAGGAACGCAGCACGGACACGGAGTAGAACGAAAGGAAGCACTGAAGTACTGCAGCGGCGTGCGCGTGTGGTTGTGGCGGGCAAGCGAGACTTTGTTGCTTTTGACGCGCTCTACGCTTGCAACATGGGACGGAGAGGCGCAGGGGGTGCCAACGCCGACGCCGACACCGACGCTGACAGTGACAGTGGGAGCGGGGCGAAAGCACAGAGAAGGGTTCGACGGGAAGGCAAAGAGGAAGAAGGAAACAGGACAAAGTTGGGACACCGACGCGGTGGCCGGGCGACAGGGTGAGAAGGTTTTTTGCGTCGGACCAGGAAAGACGCAGAAAATACACTTTTTTTGCTTGGCGGCAGATTTGGCGCAGCCGCGCAAGGGGACGTGGCGTGTGGCAAACGCGCGCGATTGTGGCCGCAGGAAAAACAGAGGGGCAAAGGAGGAAAGGCAAAGCGGTGGAGGAATAGGAGCGAGCGGCGCAGAAGGAAAGGGCAGATTGAAGCGAAAGCAACGTTGGGTTTTGCGGCAGAAGTGAGGTTGGAACAAGTTGGGGCGGTAGAGAGAGCGAAGGGTGCGACTTTGCGGCGCAAGGCGGGGGCATACAGCAACAGGAGAGGGAATACAAGGCGCAGCGGGACACAACGAGGGAAGGGCGCTTGGAGAGGGTCATGTGAGCGGACGCCGGAAGAAGGGGGCGGAGGCGGGACCGCGAGCACGGCGTGCAAAAGGAGGGAGAGAAAGGGAGGGTTTGCGGACGACCAAAGGGGCAACACTGCATTGCTCGAATGTGGCGGAAGGCCAGGGAGTTGGTTGGACGCCAGAGATTTTTTTGCGAGAATGACGGAAAACAAGAACACAGAGACATGGGCGAAAAAAACAGCGAGGCGCGAGGGGAGGTGGCGTTTGCGACATTGACGTTGGTGAAGTTTGGGGTGAGGAAAGCAGAGGAAAAGTGAAGGGAAAAATAGAGGGGGAAGCAGCGACAGGTTGGGCCAGAGGACAGAGCTGAAGGGCACAAGGCGGAGGAAAGTGCACAGGAGAAGGGACGAATGGTGATTAGTTGTTTGCAGCCTTTTCTTCGGCCGCCGGGGAAATGGAAAGACTTTGAGGCAGGAGAGGGCACGGAGAGGACTTTGTTTGTTGCCGCGTGTGGGACGCAGAGGGATTCGCAAAGGGCGCATCAAATCTGTTTGGAGGAAGCGGGGGGAACGGAAGAGCAGCTTTTGGAGGTCGTCGCGACGCACCGAGGCGAAGCAAGAGGAAGGCGGGAAACAGAGGCGACGATGGGGAAAGGCAGCAAGACAGGGATGGGCCGCCTTGCTTTTTCGCGGAACGTTGGCCTCGCCAAGGAAAGTGATAGAGAGACTGGTGTTTGACTGTTCTTTCGAGAGAGAGGTTTTTTGGCTTGTTATCGACGGCGTGTGGATGTGTTAAAAGAGGAGCGAAGGATCGGATTTGGCATGCTTTTAAGAGAGGAAAGTTGGTGTTGGTGAATATTTTTGAAGGGAATGGGAAAGAAAGATGAGGGAAGTCGGAACAGTTTTAGGAACATCCGCGGAGGAGGCATGAGCGATTGTAAGAGAACAAGGCAAAGAGAGAAAGGAGTGAAAGGGAGACAGCTGAAACAAGAAAAGAAAGCAAAGGCGCTTCCTTTGGTTGAAATTTGTTTTTTTGGTTTTTAAGAAACAAGTAAGCTGTGGGTAAAAAAAGGAAGAACGGAACGGAAAGCGAAGGGAGAATTACCAAACGAGGTAAAAAAACAAGGATCAGGAACAAAAGAATTGCGTTTATATAATTTTGAAGTGTCGACTATGTTTCTTCTTAAGGTAAGTTGTTTGCTTTTTTTTTTTGTTTTGAAATGTTTTTTTTAACGGACACAAAGAGCGAAATATCAGTTTGGACACGGTTGGAGGCATGACTTTCGATAGTTTAATTATTTTTTTTATTTTTGAAGTTTGACAGAACAAAGAAAAGGTTGTAAAAGCGCTAGTTTCGTAATTTATTTGATCGATTGTGGTTTTTACCTGTTGACGTTGGTTTTTTCTCCTTTTTATTGCGAGTTGTGATTCTGTGACTGACTTTCTGCGGCAAAGAAGTATTTCGAAATCGGCAACGCAAAAAAAGCTTGATGGCAGACAATTGATGCAGCGTTTTTTTTAGCTGTTTTTAATTTTTTTTTAATTTTTTTTAATTTTTGCTTTAATGGTTTAATGTTTTTTTTTTCCGTTGCGATGAGAATTTGCAATGGTGAGCGATTTTTTCTTGCTTCTTTCTTTGGTTTCCTCACTTAAATGGTTCTGCGTGAAGAGCATGCGCAGCACCTTTCGAGTGGTGGCGAGTCCCTAGTTCGCGAGGCTTTCGTGTCACAGTTGTTTTCTCTGGCGTGGGGAAGTGCGCGGCAACGCCTGCTTTTTTTCTTGGCTCGGCTTCGGATGATATTCCACGCTTCGAAGTCTTTCGCTGGTTTTGCCTTTGCCTTTGCCTTTGCCTTTGCCTTTGCCTTCGCATGTTATAGGAATTATGTTTCACTCTTTTTTATTTATTTTTAATTTTTATAATTTTGGATTCAATTTTATAAAATAGTTTTTTCGAAATGCTTCTTGCTCTCATCTTTATTTTCTTATTTTTTCTATGAATGACGTTTTTTTTGTTGGTGCAAAAAGTGAAAGTTATACTTATTTCAAGCCAAAAGCACCGTTGCGGTATATCTTTGCCTCGTTCACTCAGTTTTTATTTTTTATTTGTCAATGCTTGCAGGCTTTCCTTCCTTTTCTCTTTCTTTTTTTTCTCTTTCTTTTTGTTTTTTAACTCCTTTTAATGCTTTTGCCGAGTGCACGCAAATAAATTGAACAACAGGAAACGAAGCGCCAGGGACAGAAACAAAAGCAGCGTGTTGCAGTAATGCTGAATTTCTTTAGTTTTTATTTTTAAAATTTGGTTTCTATTTTTCTTCTTGCTAGCTTGATCATGTTTGTCTTTTGCCCTGGTTTTCCTCCTTTTTGCTTCGGGGACTGTTTGTGCTTTTTTCTGTGTTTTCATTTTTTGAGTGTTTTGTCTCATGTTCCTTTTTTTTTATTTTGTGTTCATGCTTTTCTTTTTGTTATTTTAGAATTTCGCCTCGTTTTTGTGCCTTGCTTTCCACGTTTCTTTCCTCCGAGCCTTCTTTGCATGCTTTCTTTTCTCCCCGTATTTCTATGCGTTGTGTTGTCTTGCGTTTCTATGTTTTTGTCGCGTCGTGCTTTTCTCTCTTCTTTTTTTTCCCCTCTTCCCTCGTGTGCACCCTTTTTCTTTGTTTGTTGTTGATGTGTTTTTTTGCATGTTTGTTTTTAAATTTTTGACTGTTTTGTTTTCAACGTCACCTGGCCTGTCTTTTTTAGTTTTCATCTTTCTGTGTTTTTTTTTCAATCGTGCAACGCTTCTTGCCCTGTCCTTTTTTTGATTTGTTGCTTTCTCTTTTGGCTTCTTTGTTTTTTATTTCCGTGCACCGTTGTGAGGCGAGCCTGCGTAATCGCGCACGGTGTGTTTGCGCACGCGCTGCCTTTCGCTTCTCTTCTTGTCGTCCTGTTTCTTCTTTGGTTTCCTGTTTCTTCCTTGCCTTGTGACCGCGACCCACTGCGCCCTCTATCCCCAGTTGCGCGGCGTTCCTTTGTGTCCTCTTTCCCTCACCTTGTTGCGCGCCTTGCTCGTCCCTTGCTGCTTCGTGTTTGCTCTCGTTTTTGCCTTTTCCCTTTCCATCATCTGGGCGCCGCCACCCCCACACAAGTCAACGAACACACCCCAAACCCAGCAACGCCCCATCAACCCGCTCGCGCAACTACCCGCAGAAAAACGCCCCAACCATTTTCCCAAACCATTTCCAAATCACGCCCTGTGCCGCGCTGCCGTGCTGGCCCTCCTTTTCTTTTCGCGTTTCGCTGCTCTTCGCTCCTCAGTGGTTGCTTCCACTTGTCCGTGCCCTCGCCGGCGCCGAGTTTTCTTTCACGCGCTGTCCTGCGCTGCCCCGTGCTTCTGTTGCCCTGTCCGTTGTCCCCGCCGCCGTTGCCCGGCCGCACCCTTCGGCGCTCCCTTGCGGCGTGTCTCGCTTTCCATTTGCCCGCCTTCTCTGAATTTTTTGTCGTGCTTTCCGGCTGTGCGATTGGTGTTTTTTGTCTTCTCTTTTGCATCTTCGGACCTCTTTTCTTCTCCTGCGCGTGGTTGCTCCTCCTGCGTTTTTGCGCGTTTTGCTGTGCTGCCATCTTCTTTCTGTGGCACCTTGCGCGGGTTGATCTTGCGTCATGTGCTGCGCAAGCCTGTGTCCACCGCGCGGGCGCGTCTCAATGCGCTCATGTGCGTCCGCTCTGTGTGCGTGTGCCAAGTGCGCTTTTCTCGTGTTTCATGCTAAGCTTGCCAAAAGGCAAAGTGCTCTTCCCTTCGTGTTCAATTTCCTTGTGCGGTTTCTTGCCGCGTGGTCGCCTTTCGCCCACTTTGCTTGTCGGTGCCTTTTCCTTTCCTTGTGTTTCTTTTCTTGCGTGGTGTCAAAGCTGCTGACGCGTGCTTCCTGCGGCTCTGTGTTTCAGCTGCTCTGCCTTCTCATGCCCTGCTGTGTCTGCAGTTTCTGTTTTTTGCCGTGTTGTGTTGTTGCTCATTTCGGTGCGAGTGCGGCTGCGAGTGCGTGCGCCACTGCGACGCCAGCTGCCAATGCTCCCGCAGTGCTGGTCGTTGCGCCGTTCTGGCGTGCTGTTGCCGAGGTCGTCCCTCCTTGCGTGTCCTGTGCCCCTGTGCGTTCCATGTTCCTGTGGCTGCTCGTTTGTGCATTCCCTTGTCCCTCCCTTGCGTCCTGTTCCCCGTTGTCGGCGCCTGGCTCAGTGTTGTCCTTGCTGTTGTTCTGCTCTGCTTGCTGGTTGGCATGTTCCCTTGTCGCGGCTTCCGCCAGTTTTTTGAGTGCGTCCAGTGCATCTTGCGGCGGTTCTGCTGTGCACGCCTCTTTACCAGACGCCTTTCTGACTGGCTGAGCTGTCGTTGCCTTTGTGCTTCCTGTGCGCTTCCGGCTCCGCGCCTTTCCGTTTTCTTCGCAGGATCAGGTGCTGGCCTCGGTGGCGCGTCAGTGCACAGCGCGTCTATTCTTGCCTTTGCGCTGATGAGCGCGTCCAAGTTTGATTTTAGCTTATCGAGTGCGCGCGCTTGCCCTGTTTGTCTGGGTCCCAGTAGATTTTGTCGGTGCTCGAGTCATCGTGCGTGACCCGCCAAAACCTCCCCATGGCGTGCTGAGTTTTTTCTGCCTTCCGCTTGGTCTGCTGGCGACGCCTGTTAGTGGGCACGGGTTGCCGCAACTTGACCGTTTCCGCACTGCCGCCTGTGTTTATTTCTACACCTTCGGTTCTCCACGTGCTGAAGCCGCTAATCGCGTTGCCCAGCTCTCTCTTCGCTGTGGCGAGTCCTCCGCTTCCTCGCGCCAGTTCTTCAAGCTGTTCAGTGTCGTTGAGGCATCCGTCTAGGTCGTCAACGCCGACCGCGTCGCTGCCGCCCGAGTGCGGCTTTTTAAATTTTCCCTCTGTCGCGTGGTCAAAGAAAATCGGAAGCTCTCCTCCGCTTGCGATGATGCATCCCTGTCCTGTTCCAGAGCCGACCGTGGTCGATGTGGCGCCGTGAGGCCGTTCGGGTGCCCCATGTCTGCCCACTTTTGGATGAAGTTGTCGATGGTCTGTGCCAAGCTCACGCCGAGTGTCTCTGTTGCCTCGGCCAAACCCTCGGTGCGTGCCATGCCTTCTTGCGCGTCCATGTAGCGCGCCAGCCACTGCCCCGCGCGGGTGCTCCCCATGCGCGCCGCTGCCGCAATCTTTTGCCTGTCCTCCTCCCCGGCCCCGAGGTGTGTCAGGCTCCGCAGGCCCGAGCTTGCTTCGCGCGCGCTGAGCGCCGCTGTCTTCATAGCCGCGGACAGGCCGCAGATTTGCACCGCCTGCGCCTCGCTCAGTGCCTTGCCGGCGCATTCTGCAAGGCGCGCGGCGCCAATTGTGGATGCCAACAGTGCTGTCAACGCGGCCGCGAGCATTCCCGCCCCTTCCCCTTCCCTTTCCTCCGCAAGCCACGTCCCTCGCTTCCGCAGCTCGCCCCCGAGTGCCTGGCCGCGCGCTCTCGTCACCCCCTCGCGCGCCCCCCCGGCGCTCATTTTGCGCGAGTGCCCACCTTGTGCAAACGCGATGTGCCCTATGCGCAACGCCGGCGCACGTGTCCGGCCCGAGCTGACCATCTGCCGGCGCGCCGACGACGCGCGGTGCCATCCCGGTGCGCCCATGCGCAGCACGGCGCTCCGCGACGCAGACTGCGTAGCTGTTCCTTAGCGACGGCATCCTGCGCCGCGCCCGTGTCGGCGCGCGCCCCTCGCAATCCGCTGTGCGGCGTTGCCGCGAACGCGCCCCGCCGGCCAAAGGCGTGCCGGCCGATGGCGCGACGTCCGCAGCGCAGCGCGCATTGTGCAAACAGGGCGCGGGGGCCAGGAACGCCTGGCACGTCGAGAGCGGAGGGTGTCCTCCGAAGCGCTGAACCAGGCATGTGGCCTCAACGCACGGAATGCGTTGCTCGGCTGCCCGGCCGCACCCAACGAGCAAGGAACAGTGCACGGTGCGCGGCGTGCCAGACATAAACTCTGACGGACATACCGCAGTCGGTGCGTGGAGCACGGGAGAGACACTTGTGCGCGCGACTCGGCCGGACAGTCGCACGGGGCGCAACACTGACGCGGGTCGCATTGCACCGCCTCGGCCCAGAGGCATGGAACGCAAGACGGTCGGAGCAACTGGCGTGGGAGCCGAAAGGAAGAGCGGAGCAGGCAACGGAAGCGCCGAGCCTGGATACAGAAAATCTGAATGTGGAGGAGGCCTGGAGAGGACGGATAAGCAGAAACGGTAGCGCGGAAGAGGGGCATGAGGCGCAGCAACGACGGTGACACAGTGAAAGTGGCCACGGCGAAGCTTGGCGAATGAAGGAGAGCAAAGAGAACGTTATCGCACACAAAACTGGCAGGGGCCGACAACGCACAGGCCATAGACAGCATAAGCAAGGGCAGGTGAAGGGTGCCACGAAGCGACAAAAAAGCAGCAGGCGCGACTTTCGCATAGTCAACGACGACTGGCGAAGCGCGAAAGACCACGAGCATGAGTACAGGAGAAAGCCACGGCAAGGGAGAGGAGAATCGGCCGGAGGACGCGTGCAAAACGAGGGTGTTTGGGACAACGTGGAGGAAGGGAAACGCGACGGAAGGAGAACAGGCACCAAAAGGCTACTTGCGACCACCCGAAACAGGTGCGCGAACACGCCACATGGCCGAGACAAAAGAAGGAACAGCAACCGAGGGCCTGAGAATTGAAGACACGCAATCTCGGACATAACCGCGGACGAGGGGCCGAGACAATAGCAAACAAGCGGGAGACAGCCTATGGGCAACGGAACGCAGGGACAGCTGGGATGGACTTGGCAGACGATGAGCGCGCAGACGAAGAGGGCCGTTCAGAAGGAAAGCCGGGAGCCTTAAAACGTATTGGGCTCGGTGGGCGTGTGAGGGAGGTCCGTGAACGGGCGTTAAGCAATTGAAGGACACCAGCGGGTAGCAGGAAGCGGCGGAGCAGAGGGAAGGACACTTGGCGCGACGCCGGCAACGATGTGAAGGGAGCAAAAGAAAGGTTTGCGACGCGGATGAAACACGCCAAGCACGCGGCATGAGCAGCTGCGGAGTGGGAAGTGCGTTGCGGAGAAAACGGGAAAGAACAGTAAGTGCCGCTGTCGGAAAGCGAGGACAGTAGCGGCCACCGCGAGCAGACATTGTTGGCCGCTAGCGGGTCAGTACGCGCAGTATGACTGCAAATGGCGACGGGCGCGCGGGGCGCGGCGACGAAGGAAGGTAGACATAAGCGCACGGGGACGAGGGCCCGGGACAGCGGAGGATATCGACCGCGTGAGAGGAAGTGGCGGGGGGCGAAAAGCGCGGCCGAAGCAACAACAAAAAGGGGGCGAACTGGAAAGAAAGGACTGAAGGAACGGGAGCGAAGTAGCAGGACATCAGAGGCGAAAGGTGCTTGACAAAAGTAGACGAAGGATGACGCGGGCAGCCAGGCACGCGCAGCGGGACAGAGGAAGAATTGCTGCGGAAACGGGAAGGACAGCTGTGACCCACGGGGAGACATGTTTTGCGTTGACCGTTGGAACCACGCCAACAAAGGGGAAGTTGCATTTGGACACGCACACACGGGCAAGGTTAGCACGGATAATGCGAGTGCGCGTCGGACGAGGAAACTGAAGACTCTGGGAAGGAGGAGCCGGCGTGCACGAAGGTAGCTGACACTCGCCGCGGAGGCGTCGGATCGGGGAGGACGAGCAGGCGCGCATTGCGACACGTATTGTTTCGGACGAGAGGGAAGGATGGGATGGGCAGGGAACAGCATTGGCCGCGTAGGAGAGAACACTGTCGTTGCAGCCGTGGCCGCGGCGCGACGCAACTGATCAGCGAGAAGACTCGACGGGAGAGCCAAGGGCGGAGGAGCATGCCAAAAGGGATGAACATTGGGTGGAGACAAGGGGCAGACGCACGGGGGAGGAACCGGCGCCCTTGCGGCACCGCGAGTCCGAAGAAGTGAACATGGCGCGGCGAAGAAGCACGGGTAGGAAGTGGAGCGGGAAAACAAGGGCGTCGAAGGCAGCAGGTGAGAACGCGGACCAACGAAACAGGGTGACATGGTAGCACCATGAGATGACAGGGAATGGACGGCAACAACGGCCAGGACGCAGAAAGCCAAACATAGAGTGAGGCCGGGAGGGGTGTTGGCCGAAGAAGACAGAGCGACTGCGTGAGGCATGGGAAGGAGACTCTAGCACACTATTTTTGAACCATGCTGCGAAGCGTGCGCCGAGGCACGCCAACGAACAGACAACAAGAAACACGAGGTGGAGGGACAAGAGCGAGCTCGAAAACGGAGAAGACAGGAATCGGCTTGCGGCGCGAGATCAAACAAGGGTTGGCACGGTGCAACGCTTGGGAAGTGGTGGAAGGGCGCAGAGGCAAAAAACGCGGGAAGCACGGAGACAAGCGGATTGACAAGGCGGCCGTGACGCGGAAAGCGGATGTGCCGTTGGGGGACAGACGAGAAGAAGAGAACGAGACTGTGCAGCGTGAGTGTTTTGGAAGGAAAAGGGGAGGAACGCACCACGGACACGGAGTAGAACGAAAAGAAGCACTGCAGCGCTGCCAAGGAGTGCGCGTGTGGTTGTGACGGACAAGCGAGACTTTATTGCTTTTGACGCGCTCTACTGTGGCAGCATGGGACGGAGAGGAGCAGGGGGTGCCAACGCCGACGCCGACACCGACGCCGACGCTGACAGTGGCGGTGGGAGCAGGGCGAAAGCGCAGGGAAGGGTTCGACGGGGAGGCAGAGAGTAAGAGGGGAGCAGGACAGAGTTGGGACACCGACGCGGTGGCCGGGCGACAGGGTGAGAAGGTTTTTTGCGTCGGACCAGGAAAGACGCAGAAAATACACTTTTTTTGCTTGGCGGCAGATTTGGCGCAGCCGCGCAAGGGGACGTGGCGTGTGGCAAACGCGCGCGATTGTGGCAGCAGGAAAGCAAGAGGGACAAAGGAGGAAAGGACAAGCAGTGGGGGAATCGGAGCGAGCGGCGCAGAAGGAGAGGGCAGATTGAATCGAAAGCAACGTTGGGTTTTGCGGCAGAAGTGAGGTTGGAACAAGTTGGGGCGGTAGAGAGGGCGAAGGGTGCGACTTTGCGGCGCAAGGCGGGGACATACAGCAACAGGAGAGGGAATACAAGGCGCAGCGGGACACTACGAGGGAAGGGCGCTTGGAGAGGGTCATGTGAGCGGACGCCGGAAGAAGGGGGCGGAGGCGGGACCGCGAGCACGGCGTGCAAAAGGAGGGAGAGAAAGGGAGGGTTTGCGGACGACCAAAGGGGCAACACTGCATTGCTCGAATGTGGCGGAAGGCCAGGGAGTTGGTTGGACGCCAGAGATTTTTTTGCGAGAATGACGGAAAACAAGAACACAGAGACATGGGCGAAAAAAACAGCGAGGCGCGGGGGGAGGTGGCGTTTGCGACATTGACGTTGGTGAAGTTTGGGGTGAGGAAAGCAGAGGAAAAGTGAAGGGAAAAATAGAGGAGGAAGCAGCGACAGGTTGGGCCAGAGGACAGAGCTGAAGGGCACAAGGCGGAGGAAAGTGCACAGGAGAAGGGACGAATGGTGATTAGTTGTTTGCAGCCTTTTCTTCTGCCGCCGGGAAAATGGAAAGACTTTGAGGCAGGAGAGGGGCACGGAGAGGACTTTGTTTGTTGCCGCGTGTGGGACGAAGAAGGATTCGCAAAGGGCGCATCAAATCTGTTTGGAGGAAGCGGGGGGGACGGAAGAGACGCTTTTGGAGGTAGTCGCGGACCACCGAGGCACAACAAGAGGAAGGCGGAAAACAGAGGCGACGATGGGGAAAGGCAGCAAGACAGGGATGGGCCGCCTTGCTTTTTCGCGGAACGTTGGCCTCGCCAAGGAAAGTGATAGAGAGACTGGTGTTTGACTGTTCTTTCGAGAGAGAGGTTTTTTGGCTTGTTATCGACGGCGTGTGGATGTGTTGAAAAGAGGAGCGAAGGATCGGCTTTGGCATGCTTTTAAGAGAGGAAAGTTGGTGTTGGTGAATATTTTTGAAGGGAATGGGAAAGAAAGATGAGGGAAGTCGGAACATTTTAGGAACATCCGCGGAGGAGGCATGAGCGATTGTAAGAGAACAAGGCAAAGAGAGAAAGGCGTGAAAGGGAGACAGCTGAAACAAGAAAAGAAAGCAAAGGCGCTTCCTTTGGTTGAAATTTGTTTTTTTGGTTTTTAAGAAACAAGTAAGCTGTGGGTAAAAAAAGGAAGAACGGAACGGAAAGCGAAGGGAGAATTACCAAACGAGGTAAAAAAACAGGATCAGGAACAAAAGACTTGCGTTTATATAATTTTGAAGTGTCGACTATGTTTCTTCTTAAGGTAAGTTGTTTGCTTTTTTTTTTTGTTTTGAAATGTTTTTTTTAACGGACAAAAGAGCGAAATATCAGTTTGGACACGGTTGGAGGCATGACTTTCGATAGTTTAATTATTTTTTTTATTTTTGAAGTTTGACAGAACAAAGCCAAGGTTGTAAAAGCGCTAGTTTCGTAATTTATTTGATCGATTGTGTTTTTTACCTGTTGACGTTGGTTTTTTCTCCTTTTTATTGCGAGTTGTGATTCTGTGACTGACTTTCTGCGGCAAAGAAATATTTCGAAATCGGCAACGCAAAATAAGCTTGATGGCAGACAATTGATGCAGCGTTTTGATTATTTGCTTTTTAATTTTTTTTTAATTTTTTTTAATTTTTGCTTTAATGTTTTTTTAATGTTTTCTTTTTTCGTTGCGATGAGAATTTGCAATGGTGAGCGATTTTTTCTTGCTTTTTCTTTGGTTTCCTCACTTAAATGGTTCTGCGTGAAGAGCATGCGCAGCACCTTTCGAGTGGTGGCGAGTCCCTAGTTCGCGAGGCTTTCGTGTCACAGTTGTTTTCTCTGGCGTGGGGAAGTGCGCGGCAACGCCTGCTTTTTTTCTTGGCTCGGCTTCGGATGATATTCCACGCTTCGAAGTCTTTCGCTGGTTTTGCCTTTGCCTTTGCCTTTGCCTTTGCCTTCGCATGTTATAGGAATTATGTTTCACTCTTTTTTATTTATTTTTAATTTTTATAATTTTGGATTCAATTTTATAAAATAGCTTTTTCGAAATGCTTCTTGCTCTCAATTTTATTTTCTTATTTTTTCTATGAATGACGTTTTTTTTGTTGGTGCAAAAAGTGAAAGTTATACTTATTTCACAGAAAAGCACCGTTGCGGTATATCTTTGCCTCGTTTACTCAATTTTTATTTTTTATTTGTCAATGCTTGCAGGCTTTCCTTCCTTTTCTCTTTCTTTTTTTTTTTTTTCGGTTTTTTAACTCCTTTTAATTTTTTGCCGAGTGCACGCAAATAAATTGAACAACAGGAAACGAAGCGCCAGGGACAGAAACAAAAGCAGCGTGTTGCAGTAATGCTGAATTTCTTTAGTTTTTATTTTTAAAATTTGGTTTCTATTTTTCTTCTTGCTAGCTTGATCATGTTTGTCTTTTGCCCTGGTTTTCCTCCTTTTTGCTTCGGGGACTGTTTGTGCTTTTTTCTGTGTTTTCATTTTTGAGTGTTTTGTCTTATGTTCCTTTTTTTTTATTTTGTGTTCATGCTTTTCTTTTGTTATTTTAGAATTTCGCCTCGTTTTTGTTCCTTGCTTTCCACGTTTCTTTCCTCCGAGCCTTCTTTGCATGCTTTCTTTTCTCCCCGTATTTCTATGCGTTGTGTTGTCTTGCGTTTCTATGTTTTTGTCGCGTCGTGCTGTTCTCTCTTCTTTTTTTTCCCCTCTTCCCTCGTGTGCACCCTTTTTCTTTGTTTGTTGTTGATGTGTTTTTTTGCATGTTTGTTTTTAATTTTTGACTGTTTTGTTTTCAACGTCACCTGACCTGTCTTTTTTTAGTTTCCATCTTTCTGTGTTTTTTTTTTCAATCGTGCAACGCTTCTTGCCCTGTCCTTTTTTTTGATTTGTTGCTTTTTCTTTTGGCTTCTTTGTTTTTTATTTCCGTTCACCGTTGTGAGGCGAGCCTGCGTAATCGCGCACGGTGTGTTTGCACACGCGCTGCCTTTCGCTTCTCTTCTTGTCGTCCTGTTTCTTCTTTGGTTTCCTGTTTCTTCCTTGCCTTGTGACCGCGACCCACTGCGCCCTCTGCCCCCAGTTGCGCGGCGTTCCTTTGTGTCCTGGCGCCCTCACCTTGTTGCGCGCCTTGCTCGTCCTTGCTGCTTCGTGTTTGTCCTCGTTTTTGCCTTTTCCCTTTCCATCATCTGGGCGCCGCCACCCCCACACAAGTCAACGAACACACCCCAAACCCAGCAACGCCCCATCAACCCGCTCGCGCAACTACCCGCAAAAAAACGCCCCAACCATTTTCCCAAACCATTTCCAAGTCACGCCCTGTGCCGCGCTGCCGTGCTGGCCCGCCTTTTCTTTTCGCGTTTCGCCTCTCTTCGCTCCTCAGTGGTTGCTTCCACTTGTCCGTGCCCTCGCCGGCGCCGAGTTTTCTAGCACGTGCTGTCCTGCGCTGCCCCGTGCTTCTGTTGCCCTGTCCGTTGTCCCCGACGCCGTTGCCCGGCCGCACCCTTCGGCGCTCCCTTGCGGCGTGTCTCGCTTTCCATTTGCCCGCCTTCTCTGAATTTTTTGTCGTGCTTTCCGGCTGTGTGATTGGTGTTTTTTGTCTTCTCTTTTGCATCTTTGGGCCTCTTATCTTCTCCTTTGCGTGGTTGCTCCTCCTGCGTTTTTGCGCGTTTTGTTGTGCTGCCAGTTTCTTTCTGTGGCACCTTGCGCGGCTTGAGTTTGCGTCATGTGCCTGCGCAAGCCTGTGTCCACCGCGCGGGCGCGTCTCAATGCGCTCATGTGCGTCCGCTCTGTGTGCGTGTGCCAAGTGCGCTTTTCGCGTGTTTCATGCTAAGCTTGCCAAAAGGCAAAGTGCTTTCCCTTCGTGTTCAATTTCCTTGTGCGGTTTCTTGCCGCGTGGTCGCCTTTCGCCCACTTTGCTTGCCGGTGCCTTTTCCTTTCCTTGTGTTTCTTTTCTTGCGTGGTGTCAAAGCTGCTGACGCGTGCTTCCTGCGGCTCTGTGTTTCAGCTGCTCTGCCTTCTCATGCCCTGCTGTGTCTGCAGTTTCTGTTTTTTGCCGTGTTGTGTTGTTGCTCATTTCGGTGCGAGTGCGGCTGCGAGTGCGTGCGCCACTGCGACGCCAGTGCCAATGCTCCCGCAGTGCTGGTCGTTGCGCTTTCTGGCCTGCTGTTGCCGAGGTCGTCCCTCCTTGCGTGTCCTGTGCCCCTGTGCGTTCCATGTTCCTGTGGCTGCTCGTTTGTGCATTCCCTTGTCCCTCCCTTGCGTCCTGTTCCCCGTTGTCGGCGCCTGGCTCAGTGTTGTCCTTGCTGTTGTTCTGCTCTGACTGCTGGTTGGCATGTTCCCTTGTCGCGGCTTCCGCCAGTTTTTTGAGTGCGTCCAGTGCGTCTTGCGGCGGTTCTGCTGTGCACGCCTCGTTCACCAGACCCCTTTCTGACTGGCTGAGCTGTCGTTGCCTTTGTGCGTCCTGTGCGCTTCCGGCTCCGCGCCTTTCCGTTTTCTTCGCAGGATCAGGTGCTGACCTTGGTGGCGCGTCAGTGCACAGCGCGTCTATTCTTGCCTTTGCGCTGATGAGCGCGTCCAAGTTTGATTTTAGCTTATCGAGTGCGCGCGCTTGCCCTGTTTTGTCTGGGTCCCAGTAGATTTTGTCGGTGCTCGAGTCATCGTGCGTGACCCGCCAAAACCCTCCCCATGGCGTGCTGAGTTTTTTCTGCCTTCCGCTTGTGCTGTGGCGACGCCTGTTAGTGGGCACGGGGTGCTCGCAACTTGACCGCTGCTTCCACTGCCGCCTGTGTTTATTTCTACACCGCTGGTTCCCCACGTGCTGAAGCCGCTAATCGCGTTGTCCAGCTGTCCCTGCGCTGTGGCGAGTCCTCCGCTTCCTCGCGCCAGTGCTTCAAGCTGTTCAGTGTCGTTGAGGCATCCGTCTAGGTCGTCAACGCGACCGCGCGCTGCCGCCCGAGTGCGGCTTTTTAAATTTTCCCTCTGTTGCTCGGTCGAAGAAAATCGGAAGCTCTCCTCCGCTTGCGATGATGCATCCCTGTCCTGTTCCAGAGCCGACCGTGGTCGATGTGGCGCCGCTGCGGACGTTCGGGTGCCCCATGTCTGCCCACTTTTGGATGAAGTTGTCGATGGTCTGTGCCAAGCTCACGCCGAGTGTCTCTGTTGCCTCGGCCAACCCTCGGTGCGTGCCATGTCTTCTTGCGCGTCCATGTAGCGCGCCAGCCACTGCCCCGCGCGGGTGCTCCCCATGCGCGCCGCTGCGCAATCCTGCGCCTGTCCTCCTCCCCGGCCCCGAGGTGTGTCAGGCTCCGCAGGCCCGAGCTTGCTTCGCGCGCGCTGAGCGCCGCCGTCTTCATAGCCGCGGACAGGCCGCAGATTTGCACCGCCTGCGCCTCGCTCAGTGCCTTGCCGGCGCATTCTGCAAGGCGCGCGGCGCCAATTGTGGATGCCAACAGTGCTGTCAACGCGGCCGCGAGCATTCCCGCCCCTTCCCCTTCCCTTTCCTCCGCAAGCCACGTCCCTCGCTTCCGCAAGCCCCGCCCCGAGTGCCTGGCCGCGCGCTCTCGTCACCCCCTCGCGCTCCCCCCCGGCGCTCATTTTGCGCGAGTGCCCACCTTGTGCAAACGCGATGTGCCCTATGCGCACCGCCGGCGGACGTGTCCGGCCCGAGCTGACCATCTGCCGGCGCGCCGACGACGCGCGGTGCCATCCCGGTGCGCCCATGCGCAGCACGGCGCTCCGCGACGCAGACTGCGTAGCTGTTCCTTAGCGGCGGCATCCTGCGCCGCGCCCGTGTCGGCGCGCGCCCCTCGCAATCCGCTGTGCGGCGTTGCCGCGAACGCGCCCCGCCGGCCAAAGGCGTGCCGGCCGATGGCGCGACGTCCGCAGCGCAGCGCGCATTGTGCAAACAGGGCGCGGGGGCCAGGAACGCCTGGCACGTCGAGAGCGGAGGGTGTCCTCCGAAGCGCTGAACCAGGCATGTGGCCTCATCGCACGGAATGCGTTGCTCGGCTTCCCGGCCGCACCCAACGAGCAAGGAAAAGTGCACGGTGCGCGGCGTGCCAGACATAAACTCTGACGGAAATACCGCAGTCGGTGCGTGGAGCACGGGAGAGACACTCGCACGCGCGACTCGGCCGGACAGTCGCACGGGGCGCAACACTGACGCGGGTCGCATTGCACCGCCTCGGCCCAGAGGCATGGCACGCAAGACGGTCGGAGCAACTGGCGTGGGAGCCGAAAGGAAGAGCGGAGCAGGCAACGGAAGCGCCGAGCCTGGATACACAAAATCTGAATGTGGAGGAGGCCTGGAGAGGACGGATGAGCAGAAACGGTAGCGCGGAAGAGGGGCATGAGGCCAGCAACGACGGTGGCGCAGTGAAAGTGGCCACGGCGAAGCTTGGCGAATGAAGGAGAGCAAAGAGAACGTTATCGCACACAAAACTGGCAGGGGCCGACAACGCACAGGCCATAGACAGCATAAGCAAGGGCAGGTGAAGGGTGCCACGAAGCGACAAAAAAGCAGCAGGCGCGACTTTCGCATAGTCAACGAGCACTGGCGAAGCGCGAAAGACCACGAGCATGAGTGCAGGAGAAAGCCACGGCAAGGGAGAGGAGAATCGGCCGGAGGACGCGTGCAAAACGAGGGTGTTTGGGACAACGTGGAGGAAGGGAAACGCGACGGAAGGACAACAGGCACCAAAAGGCTACTTGCGACCACCCGAAACAGGTGCGCGAACACGCCACATGGCCGAGACAGAAGAAGGAACAGCAACCGAGGGCCTGAGAATTGAAGACACGCAATCTCGGACATAACCGCGGACGAGGGGCCGAGACGGTAGCAAACAAGCGGGAGACAGCCTATGGGCAACGGAACGCAGGGACAGCTGGGATGGACTTGGCAGACGATGAGCGCGCAGACGAAGAGGGCCGTTCAGAAGGAAAGCCGGGAGCCTTAAAACGCATTGGGCTCGGTGGGCGTGTGAGGGAGGTCCGTGAACGGGCGTTAAGCAATTGAAGGACACCAGCGGGTAGCAGGAAGCGGCGGAGCAGAGGGAAGGACACTTGGCGCGACGCCGGCAACGATGTGAAGGGAGCAAAAGAAAGGTTTGCGACGCGGATGGAACACGCCAAGCACGCGGCATGAGCAGCTGCGGAGTGGGAAGTGCGTTGCGGAGAAAACGGGAAAGAACAGTAAGTGCCGCTGTCGGAAAGCGAGGACAGTAGCGGCCACCGCGCGCAGACATTGTTGGCCGCTAGCGGGTCAGTACGCGCAGTATGACTGAAAATGGCGACGGGCGCGCGGGGCGCGGCGACGAAGGAAGGTAGACATAAGCGCACGGGGACGAGGGCGCGGGACAGCGGAGGATATCGACCGCGTGAGAGGAAGTGGCGGGGGGCGAAAAGCGCGGCCGAAGCGACAACAAAAAGGGGGCGAACTGGAAAGAAAGGACTGAAGGAACGGGAGCGAAGTAGCAGGACACAGAGGCGAAAGGTGCTTGACAAAAGTAGACGAAGGATGACGCGGGCAACCAGGCGCGCGCAGCGGGACAGAGGAAGAATTGCTGCGGAAACGGGAAGGACAGCTGTGACCCACGGGGAGACATGTTTTGCGTTGACCGTTGGAGCCACGCCAACAAAGGGGAGGTTGCATTTGGACACGCACACACGGGCAAGGTTAGCACGGAAAATGCGAGTGCACGTCGGACGAAGAAACTGAAGACTCTGGGCAGGAGGCGCCGGCGTGCACGAAGGTAGCTGACACTCGCCGCGGAGGCGTCGGATCGGGGAGGACGAGCAGGCGCGCATTGCGACACGTATTGTTTCGGACGAGAGGGAAGGATGGGATGGGCAGGGAACAGCATTGGCCGCGTAGGAGAGAACACTGTCGTTGCAGCCGTGGCCGCGGCGCGACGCAACTGATCAGCGAGAAGACTCGACGGGAGAGCCAAGGGCGGAGGAACATGCCAAAAGAGATGAACATTGGGTGGAGACAAGGGGCAGAAGCACGGGGGAGGAACCGGCGCCCTTGCGGCACCGCGAGTCCGAAGAAGTGAACATGGCGCGGCGAAGAACAGGGGTAGGAAGTGGAGCGGGAAAACAAGGGCGTCGAAGGCAGCAGTGAGGGCGCGGACCAACGAAACAGGGTGACATGGTAGCACCATGAGATGACAGGGAATGGACGCCAACAACGGCCAGGCCGAAGAAAGCCAAACATAGAGTGAGGCCGGGAGGGGTGTTGGCCGAAACAGACAGAAAGGGTGCGTGAGGCATTGGAAGGAGCCTCTAGCACACTATTTTTGAGCCATGCTGCGAAGCGTGCGCCGAGGCACGCCAGAAAACAGACGACAAGAAACACGAGGAGGAAGGACAAGAGCGAGGTCGAAAACGGAGAAGACAGGAATCGGCTTGCGGCGCGAGATCAAACAAGGGTTGGCACGGTGCAACGCTTGGGAAGTGGTGAAGGGCTCAGAAGCAAAAAACGCGGGAGGCACGGAGACAGCGGATTGACATGGCGGCCGTGACGCGAAAAGCGAATGTGCCGTTGGGGGCAGACGAGAAGAAGAGAACGAGACTGTGCAGCGTGAGTGTTTTGGAGCGAAAAGGGAGGAACGCAGCACGGACACGGAGTAGAACGAAAGGAAGCACTGAAGTACTGCAGCGGCGTGCGCGTGTGGTTGTGGCGGGCAAGCGAGACTTTGTTGCTTTTGACGCGCTCTACGCTTGCAGCATGGGACGGAGAGGCGCAGGGGGTGCCAACGCCGACGCCGACACCGACGCTGACAGTGACAGTGGGAGCGGGGCGAAAGCACAGAGAAGGGTTCGACGGGAAGGCAAAGAGGAAGAAGGAAACAGGACAAGTTGGGACACCGACGCGGTGCCGGGCGACAGGGTGAGAAGGTTTTTTGCGTCGGACCAGGAAAGACGCAGAAAATACACTTTTTTTGCTTGGCGGCAGATTTGGCGCAGCCGCGCAAGGGGACGTGGCGTGTGGCAAACGCGCGCGATTGTGGCCGCAGGAAAAACAGAGGGGCAAAGGAGGAAAGGCAAAGCAGTGGAGGAATAGGAGCGAGCGACGCAGAAGGAAAGGGCAGATTGAATCGAAAGCAACGTTGGGTTTTGCGGCAGAAGTGAGGTTGGAACAAGTTGGGGCGGTAGAGAGGCGAAGGGTGCGACTTTGCGGCGCAAGGCGGGGCATACAGCAACAGGAGAGGGAATACAAGGCGCAGCGGGACACACGAGGGAAGGGCGCTTGGAGAGGGTCATGTGAGCGGGCGCCGGAAGAAGGGGGCGGAGGCGGGACCGCGAGCACGGCGTGCAAAAGGAGGGAGAAAAGGGAGGGTTTGCGGACGACCAAAGGGGCAACACTGCATTGCTCGAATGTGGCGGAAGGCCAGGGAGTTGGTTGGACGCCAGAGGTTTTTTTGCGAGAATGACGGAAAACAAGAACACAGAGACATGGGAGAAAAAACAGCAGGCGCGAGGGGAGGTGACGTTTGCGCCATTGACGTTGGTGAGTTTGGGGTGAGGAAAGCAGAGGAAAAGTGAAGGGAAAAGTAGAGGGGAAGCAGCGAGAGGTTGGGCCAGAGGACAGAGCTGAAGGGCACAAGGCGGAGGAAAGTGCACAGGAGAAGGGACGAATGGTGATTAGTTGTTTGCAGCCTTTTCTTCGGCCGCCGGGGAATGGAAAGACTTTGAGGCAGGAGAGGGGCACGGAGAGGACTTTGTTTGTTGCCGCGTGTGGGACGCAGAAGGATTCGCAAAGGGCGCATCAAATCTGTTTGGAGGAAGCGGGGGGAACGGAAGAGACGCTTTTGGAGGTCGTCGCGACGCACCGAGGCGAAGCAAGAGGAAGGCGGGAAAGCGAGGCGACGATGGGGAAAGGCAGCAAGAAGGGATGGGCCGCCTTGCTTTTTCGCGGAAACTTGGACTCGCCAAGGAAAGTGATAGAGAAACTGGTGTTTGACTGTTCTTTCGAGAGAGAGGTTTTTTGGCTTGTTATCGACGGCGTGTGGATGTGTTAAAAAGAGGAGCGAAGGATCGGATTTGGCATGCTTTTAAGAGAGGAAAGTTGGTGTTGGTGAATATTTTTGAAGGGAATGGGAAAGAAAGATGAGGGAAGTCGGAACAGTTTTAGGAACATCCGCGGAGGAGGCATGAGCGATTGTAAGAGAACAAGGCAAAGAGAGAAAGGAGTGAAAGGGAGACAGCTGAAACAAGAAAGAAAGCAAAGGCCGCTTCCTTTGGTTGAAATTTGTTTTTTTGGTTTTTAAGAAACAAGTAAGCGTGGGTAAAAAAAGGAAGAACGGAACGGAAAGCGAAGGGAGAACTTACCAAACGACGGTAAAAAAACAAGGATCAGAGAAAAAGAATTGCGTTTATATAATTTTGAAGTGTCGACTATGTTTCTTCTTAAGGTAAGTTGTTTGCTTTTTTTTTTTGTTTTGAAATGTTTTTTAACGGACACAAAGAGCGAAATATCAGTTTGGACACGGTTGGAGGCATGACTTTCGATAGTTTAATTATTTTTTTTATTTTTGAAGTTTGACAGAACAAAGAAAAGGTTGTAAAAGCGCTAGTTTCGTAATTTATTGATCGATTGTGGGTTTACCTGTTGACGTTGGTTTTTTCTCCTTTTTATTGCGAGTTGTGATTCTGTGACTGACTTTCTGCGGCAAAGAAGTATTTCGAAATCGGCAACGCAAAAAAAGCTTGATGGCAGACAATTGATGCAGCGTTTTTATTATTTGTTTTTAATTTTTTTTTAATTTTTTTAATTTTTCTTTAATGGTTTTAATGTTTTTTTTTTCCGTTGCGATGAGAATTTG
The DNA here is from genome assembly GCA_021307395.1 of Trypanosoma vivax. Classification (NCBI taxonomy): domain Eukaryota; phylum Euglenozoa; class Kinetoplastea; order Trypanosomatida; family Trypanosomatidae; genus Trypanosoma; species Trypanosoma vivax. The sequence continues at coordinate 5,646 of SOPI01000166.1, read as the reverse complement.
CAATGGTGAGCGATTTTTCTTGCTTTTGTCTTTGGTTTCCCTCACTTAAATGGTTCTGCGTGAAGGAGCATGCGCAGCACCTTTCGAGTGGTGGCGAGTCCCTAGTTCGCGAGGCTTTCGTGTCACAGTTGTTTTCTCTGGCGTGGGGAAGTGCGCGGCAACGCCTGCTTTTTTTCTTGGCTCGGCTTCGGATGATATTCCACGCTTCGAAGTCTTTCGCTGGTTTTGCCTTTGCCTTTGCCTTTGCCTTCGCATGTTATAGGAATTATGTTTCACTCTTTTTATTTATTTTTAATTTTTATAATTTTGGATTCAATTTTATAAACGTGCTTTTTCGAAATGCTTCTTGCTCTCATCTTTATTTTCTTATTTTTTCTATGAATGACGTTTTTTTTGTTGGTGCAAAAAGTGAAAGTTATACTTATTTCAAGCCAAAAACACCGTTGCGGTATCTTTGCCTCGTTCACTCAGTTTTTATTTTTTATTGTCAATGCTTGCAGGCTTTCCTTCCTTTTCTCTTTCTTTTTTTTTCTCTTTCTTTTTGTTTTTTAACTCCTTTTAATGCTTTTGCCGAGTGCACGCAAATAAATTGAACAACAGGAAACGAAGCGCCAGGGACAGAAACAAAAGCAGCGTATTGCAGTAATGCTGAATTTCTTTAGTTTTTATTTTTAAAATTTGGTTTTACTTTTTCTTCTTGCTAGCTTGATCATGTTTGTCTTTTTCCCTGGTTTTCCTCCTCTTTGCTTCGGGGACTGTTTGTGCTTTTTTCTGTGTTTTCATTTTTGAGTGTTTTGTCTTATGTTCCTTTTTTTTATTTTGTCTTCATGCTTTTCGCCTTGTTATTTTAGAATTTCGCCTCGTTTTTGTTCCTTGCTTTCCACGTTCCTTTCCTCCGAGCCTTCTTTGCTGTTTTCTTTTCTCCCGTATTTCTATGCGTTGTGTTGTCTTGCGTTTCTATGTTTTTGTCGCGTCGTGCTTTTTCTCTTTCTTTTTCCCTCTTCCCTTGTGTGCGCCCTTTTTCTTTGTTTTGTTGTTGATGTTTTTTGCATGTTTGTTTTTAAATTTTTGACTGTGTTTTTTTTCAAAGTCACCTGACCTGTCTTTTTTAGTTTTCATCTTTCTGTGTTTTTTTTTTCAACTGTGCAACGCTTCTTGCCCTCCCCTTTTTTTGATTTGTTGCTTTCTCTTTTGGCTTCTTTGTCTTTTATTTCCGTGCACCGTTGTGAGGCGAGCCTGCGTAATCGCGCACGGTGTGTTTGCGCACGCGCTGCCTTTCGCTTCTTTTTGTCGTCCTGTTTCTTCTTTGGTTTCCTGTTTCTTCCTTGCCTTGTGACCGCGACCCACTGCGCCCTCTGCCCCAGTTGCGCGGCGTTCCTTTGTGTCCTCTTTCCCTCACCTTGTTGCGCGCCTTTCGTTCCTTGCTGCTTCGTGTTTGTCCTCGTTTTTGCCTTTTCCCTTTCCATCATCTGGGCGCCGCCACCCCACACAAGTCAACGAACACACCCCAAACCAGCAACGCCCCATCAACCCGCTCGCGCAACTACCCGCAGAAAAACGCCCCAACCATTTTCCCAAACCATTTCCAAGTCACGCCCTGTGCCGCGCTGCCGTGCTGGCCCGCCTTCTCTTTCGCGTTTCGCCTCTCTTCGCTCCTCAGTGGTTGCTTCCACTTGTCCGTGCCCTCGCCGGCGCCGAGTTTTCTAGCACGCGCTGTCCTGCGCTGCCCGTGCTTCTGTTGCCCTGTCCGTTGTCCCCGCCGCCGTTGCCCGGCCGCACCCTTCGGCGCTCCCTTGCGGCGTGTCTCGCTTTCCATTTGCCCGCCTTCTGAATTTTTTGTCGTGCTTTCCGGCTGTGTGATTGGTGTTTTTTGTCTTCTCTTTTGCATCTTCGGACCTCTTTCTTCTCCTGCGCGTGGTTGCTCCTCCTGCGTTTTTGCGCGTTTTGCTGTGCTGCCATTTCTTTCTGTGGCACCTTGCGCGGCTTGAGTTTGCGTCATGTGCTTGCGCAAGCCTGTGTCCACCGCGCGGGCGCGTCTCAATGCGCTTATGTGCTTCCGCTCTGTGTGCGTGTGCCAAGTGCGCTTTTCTCGTGTTTCATGCTAAGCTTGCCAAAAGGCAAAGTGCTCTTCCCTGCGTGTTCAATTTCCTTGTGCGGTTTCTTGCCGCGTGGTCGCCTTTCGCCCACTTTGCTTGCCGGTGCCTTTTCCTTTCCTTGTGTTTCTTTTCTTGCGTGGTGTCAAAGCTGCTGACGCGTGCTTCCTGCGGCTCTGTTGTTCAGCTGCTCTGCCTTCTCATGCCCTGCTGTGTCTGCAGTTTCTGTTTTTTGCCGTGTTGTGTTGTTGCTCATTTCGGTGCGAGTGCGGCTGCGAGTGCGTGCGCCACTGCGACGCCAGTGCCAATGCTCCCGCAGTGCTGGTCGTTGCGCCGTTCTGGCGTGCTGTTGCCGAGGTCGTCCCTCCTTGCGTGTCCTGTGCCCTGTGCGTTCCATGTTCCTGTGGCTGCTCGTTTGTGCATTCCCTTGTCCCTCCCTTGCGTCCTGTTCCCCGTTGTCGGCGCCTGGCTCAGTGTTGTCCTTGCTGTTGTTCTGCTCTGCTTGCTGGTTGGCATGTTCCCTTGTCGCGCCTTCCGCCAGTTTTTTGAGTGCGTCCAGTGCGTCTTGCGGGCGTTCTGCTGTGCACGCCTCGTTCACCAGACCCCTTTCTGACTGGCTGAGCTGTCGTTGCCTTTGTGCGCCTGTGCGCTTCCGGCTCCGCGCCTTTCCGTTTTCTTCGCAGGATCAGGTGCTGGCCTTGGTGGCGCGTCAGTGCACAGCGCGTCTATTCTTGCCTTTGCGCTGATGAGCGCGTCCAAGTTTGATTTTAGCTTATCGAGTGCGCGCGCTTGCCCCGGTTTGTCTGGGTCCCAGTAGATTTTGTCGGTGCTCGAGTCATCGTGCGTGACCGCCAAAACCCTCCCCATGGCGTGCTGAGTTTTTTCTGCCTTCCGCTTGTGCGTGTGGCGACGCCTGTTAGTGGGCACGGGTTGCTCGCCACTTGACCGCTGCTTCCACTGCCGCCTGTGTTTATTTCTACACCGCTGGTTCTCCACGTGCTGAAGCCGCTAATCTTTTTGTCCAGCTCTCTCTTCGCTGCGGCGAGTCCTCCGCTTCCTCGCGCCAGTGCTTCAAGCTGTTCAGTGTCGTTGAGGCATCCGTCTAGGTCGTCAACGCGACCGCTGCGCTGCCGCCGAGTGCGGCTTTTTAAATTTTCCCTCTGTTGCTCGGTCAAAGAAAATCGGAAGCTCTCCTCCGCGTGCGATGATGCATCCCTCCTGCCAGAGCCGACCGTGGTCGATTGGCGCCTGTGAGGCCGTTCGGGTGCCCCATGTCTCTCCACTTTTGGCTGAAGTTGTCGATGGTCTGTGCCAAGCTCACGCCGAGTGTCTCTGTTGCCTCGGCCAAACCCTCGGTGCGTGCCATGCTTCTTGCGCGTCCATGTAGCGCGCCAGCCACTGCCCCGCGCGGGTGCTCCCCATGCGCGCCGCGGCCGCAATCTGCGCCTGGCCTCCTCCCCGGCCCGAGGTGTGTCAGGCTCCGCAGGCCCGAGCTTGCTTCGCGCGCGCTGAGCGCCGCCGTTTTCATAGCCGCGACAGGCCGCAGATTTGCACCGCCTGTGCCTCGCCCAGTGCCTTGCCGGCGCATTCTGCAAGGCGCGCGGCGCCAATTGTGGCTGCCAACAGTGCTGTCAACGCGGCCGCGAGCATTCCCCCCTTCCCCTTCCCTTTCCTCCGCGAGCCCCGTCCCTCGCTTCCGGAAGCCCCGTCCCCGAGTGCCTGGCCGCGCGCTCTCGCCCCCCTCGCGCTCCCCCCCGGCGCTCCTTTTGCGCGAGTGCCCACCTTGTGCAAACGCGATGTGCCCTATGCGCAGCCGCCGGCGGACGTGTCCGGCCCGAGCTGACCATCTGCCGGCGCGCCGACGACGCGCGGTGCCCGCCGGTGCGCCCATGCGCAGCACGGCGCTCCACGACGCAGACTGCGTAGCTGTTCCTTAGCGACGGCATCCTGCGCCGCGCCCGTGTCGGCGCGCGCCCCTCGCAATCCGCTGTGCGGCGTTGCCGCGAACGCGCCCCGCCGGCCAAAGGCGTGCCGGCCGATGGCGCGACGTCCGCAGCGCAGCGCGCATTGTGCAAACAGGGCGCGGGGGCCAGGAACGCCTGGCACGTCGAGAGCGGAGGGTGTCCTCCGAAGCGCTGACCCAGGCATGTGGCCTCATCGCACGGAATGCGTTGCTCGGCTGCCCGCCCCCCAACGAGCAAGGAACAGTGCACGGTGCGCGGCGTGCCAGACATAAACTCTGACGGAAATACCGCAGTCGGTGCGTGGAGCACGGGAAAACACTCGCACGCGCGACTCGGCCGGACAGTCGCACGGGGCGCAACACTGACGCGGGTCGCATTGCACCGCCTCGGCCCAGAGGCATGGCACGCAAGACGGTCGGAGCAACTGGCGTGGGACCGAACGGAAGAGCGGAGCAGAAACGGAAGCGCCGAGCCTGGATACACAAAATCTGAATGTGGAGGAGGCCTGGAGAGGACGGATGAGCAGAAACGGTAGCGCGGAAGAGGGGCATGAGGACCAGCAACGACGGTGGCACAGTGAAAGTGGCAAGGGCAGAGCTTGGCGAATGAAGGGCAACAGAAAACGTTATCGCAGACAAAACTGGCAGGGCCGACAACGCACAGGCCATAGACAGCATAAGCAAGGGCAGTGAAGGGTGCCACGAAGCGACAAAAAAACAGCAGGCGCGACTTTCGCATAGTCAACGAGCACTGGCGAAGCGCGAAAGACCACGAGCAAGAGTGCAGGAGAAAGCGACGGCAAGGGAGAGGAGAATCGGCCGGAGGACGCGTGCAAAACGAGGGTGTTTGGGACAACGTGGAGGAAGGGAAACGCGACGACAGGAGAACAGGCACCAGAAGGCTACTTGCGACCACCCGAAACAGGTGCGCGAACACGCCACATGGCCAAGACAGAAGAAAGCACAGCAACCGAGGCCTGAGAATTGAAGACACGCAATCTCGGACATAACCGCGGATGAGGGGCCGAGACGGTAGCAAACAAGCGGGAAGAAGCCTAGTAGCAACAGAACGCAGGGACAGCTGGCATGGACTTGGCAGACGATGAGCGCGCAGACGAAGAGGGCCGTTCAGAAGGAAAGCAAGAGCCTTAAAACGCATTGGGCTCGGTGGGCGTGTGAGGGCGGTCCGTGACGGGCGTTAAGCAATTGAAGGACACCACAGGGTAGCAGGAAGCGGCGGAGCAGAGGGAAGAACACTTGGCGCGACGCCGGCAACGATGTGAAGGGAGCAAAAAAAGGTTTGCGACGCGGATGAAACACGCCAAGCACGCGGCATGAGCAGCTACGGAGTGAGAAGTGCGTTGCGGAGAAAACGGGAAAAAGAAGTAAGTGCCGCTGTCGGAAAGCGAGGACCGTAGCGGCCACCGCGCGCAGACATTGTTGGCCGCTAGCGGGTCAGTACGCGCAGTATGACTGAAAATGGCGACGGGCGCGCGGGGCGCGGCGACGAAGGAAGGTAAACATAAGCGCACGGGGACGAGGGCCCGGGACAGCGGAGGATATCGACCGCGTGAGAGGAAGTGGCGGGGG